>JAWPHD010009778.1:0-100322 GCA_037043455.1 Cyrtodaria siliqua | reverse complement strand
AAAAATGGTATAGATTGGGGAAAAGAAAAAAGAAGAAAAAAAAAAAACATCACATGATAACGCCCACCGCCCCCTCCCCCTCCTCGCGCCCTCCCCCACGCACTCTCACTACCCCCTTCCCTCTTCCCCTCGCCCCCCGCATACACCCCCCCCCCCGGTTTCCGCTCCCCCCCCCGGCCGTGCCTGACTCCCCCCTTGCCTCCCGCCCCGCATCGCGACTCGAAATGAGTATCAACTCTAATATAACCAAGAGACATCCATCTTTATGTAGGAAACTAGGAATCAAAACCTCTTGAAAACGAACACAGTCAGAATCAAAGAAAAGGGAAATGAGAAATAAACGGGAAAAAAGGTATATTATCAAAACAATCAAATAAATTACATACCAGAAGCTGCACAATTACAGAAAGATGAAAAATTCAACCTTGCTAAGGGTGCTATACTTGCCTTTGAAATAGAACAGATGTCGTACGTTTTTTCTAAATGCGAAATTTGTCTAGTAAGAATAACTGAATTGAAAATGTTCCAATGACACTGTTTGTAGAAGCTGCCAAAAGATATGTCTGATACAAATAATTCTCTCTGGAAAACAATATAAACCCAGGAAAGGTGCCTCTCGAGTTGAAAGGAGTAAAAAATAAGATAATTTTTAAAATTTGGTTTAAAAAAAAATCACACCGTAAATACCTTAACTTTTACAATAAACTTGGTTTGAACATCTATGATAAAGACGAAGCGTCTCCGTGGTCGAAATGGTTAACGACGTTGCATTCTAAACCTTCACCTCTCATCGCTGCGGGTTCGAATTACACTGGTGAGCTCGATTTGTAAGTGAGGAGTGTCGATTCTTACGGATGACGGGAGGTTTACAGTACTGGTTCTACCCATGAAAAGTGGGTGGATGCCTCCACCACAAACAAAATCGACCGTCATACTAGTATATAACCTTACATGTGTTGAACATGACGTAAAACACCATACAAACAAACAAACTATGATAAAGATCGAGTTGAGTTTACCCATCTACCACAATTTAGAGGTGTGTCTAATGCCTAGGCCATTGCTTGGTCAGCTGATTTTGATGATCGAAATTATGAATAGTCAATTAATTTACTCGAATGTTGATTGACAAGAAACATAAGATAGGTTAGTATTTTATCACAACAATATAGAATAATTATTAAGATTAAAATATTTGGTTTACAAGTTAAATTTTACATGCGATCCGATATATCATGTGGGGTATTAATTTTAAGAGCTCTGCTCGGTCTTAGGCAGTGCCTAAAAATTCATATTATTAATGATTGAACAAATGCAAAATGTGCAGAAAAACTAGCGGGACGAACATATTGAATGTTGTTATTACACTCCCACACCGCATCTTATGTGATAAATGGAAGTATGCGACACAACAAACAGTACAGGTAAAAGGGTACCGCATTGGAAATGCTAGTGACCTTTACTGCGGGTCTAAACCAAGCTCTACGGTTCACCAAACCTCACTTTAGGTTCCGATACAGGTTATAATAGCGTAAATGAGTCTCCATTGCCCTTCCATAGTATAGTCAGAATGTTGACAACCTGTTAAAAACTCACACCTGGTTAGAATTCTGGGAAACTTACTTTATCATGTCTGCTATTAAACATCACAAGGGAAATAGGGGGTTTAATACCTTCTAAGAAACATTTCTTCAGTTGTATACTAACACCGGGTCAAAGCTATGTTTACCCCTTGCAATATCGTACCTTGTCTACTTTCACTTCTGAAATTTTATATCAAAAACTGTCAAAACATGATGAGCTACCTTTTTAAATATCAACAACATGTCCAGAATACAGTTACAGCCAAATATTTACAGGAAATTGCACTAAAAATAGGTTTTAAAGAAAAAAAAAGATTAGCACTCTTTAATACAGAACTACTTTCGATGCACCAGGCAAGCACATCCGGCTGATTTAGTGGAATTAAACCTAGAGGCCGAGCTCGAACTGTCGGTAGCTCGGCGGATTTGTAACCGGAGGCCCCTGGATCAATCATCCGTGGTGCCACTGAGTTTCGTCGGTGTGTGTCTTGGGCAAGCCACTTTCCCTTAGCCTCGTCCCTCGGATGGGGACGTAAACCGGGCGGGCCGGGCGTGTATCGGTCTATCCTGCGAGCACGTTAAAGAACCATAGGAATGTATTCGATAAGTAAGAGTAGGGCACGGTTACCGGATTCCTATGTATCCTTCCCCTCTCTCTGGGACGGCTCTAAATAACCTATACTGTGTTGATGAGCCGTTAAACAACATTCAAACAAATTTAATTCGAACAACAATTCGAACAAGCGCAATAGGATTTCCGTAACTGTCAGTAGTTACCAGTTATGGACAACGACGAGGACGTTCGAATGCAATTGGAACTGTTATAGGGCAAGCAAATTTTATAAAAAACTAAAATTTAAACATAATATGATTAAATCATTAATTTCCCCCTCACACGAACCTTTGTTTCGACGCAGATCATAATCCTCATGGTGATTCTTTGATCAATGCTTAACCCTTTACCCGCTACATATATATAATGGACTGTTCTTTCTTTGTATTAACACCATTCCATTTATGTGATAAAGGGGTGTTTTTGGGGAAATGACTGATCAGCAGCCGGACATTGTAAACCCTAATCGAGTTACTCTCAGGCCGATCTGGATTTACAATGGACGCACAGGCTATTATAGTTATGCTTAGCGGGTTAAGGGTTAAGACCTAAATGTCCATACAACTCACTACAGCTGGTGTCTGACCGAGAATACTCACTACAGCTGGTGCCTGACCGAGAATAAAGAAATGACCTTCTGGTGGAAAGTAGGATATCATGTCTGAGTCAGATCCATACAAAACTGATGTCCAATATTAATATGAATATACAATCTCACAGTTCGGTTATCCTGTATGACTCAATGTTGTTTAAGGAACGAGGGTAATGACATTGAAACTTATATCTCAAGAGAATAACATCGGCATTCTATAACTACGTTTGTTTCCGATTCATTGTCGAAATGTCAGGTTATGATAAACACTTTGACCTAACATATAAGTAATTTAATGCCGTAATTCTTCCATTTTCGTCAGTAAACCATTGACGGCCGGGTCAATGGTTTGCTGAATTCGCATTATTTGAAATTTAGAATAATCACACTTTTTTCCGTTTCATGAGTACTTAATTTATTTTTGTTCAACCTAATGATACAACAATCAAAAGGCGTCTGACATAATGAAATACACTGATTCCAACCTGACTACAACATCAAAAGCTGTCTGACTAAACCCCCAACAATTTTGGGCTATCGCAAACTAAATTTTTCAAAAAAAACTATTTTAAAGTAAGATTATTTTTTCGTTAACAAACAACTTCTTTGTGTGAATATAACACAGAAATAAGTAAATTAATAAATATAGGTGTCGAGAAGACAAACAAGAACGTCTCATGAACCTCTTGGAAAGTGTGCTAATGGACCAAAACCATTGGACAAGGATTGCATTAATAAAGGGGCAAAATTCCCTACCCTGGTTGGGAGAAATTGGAGGGTGTGTCTTTATCAATTACACCAGCTATGTAGCCTGTCAGTTATAGTGAATGACTCATGTAAACAAATCTCTCTTCAAGCAGCCGACAGAAAACTGTTGTTTAGATATCAGCGAGGAGTAAAGGTTTTTAATCCAAGACTCAAACTACATAATTTCTGTTTATTTTATTGGAACAGTGACAATTTATTCATGTTTTACCATGGCATATTTTTTATTGTATTGTCATCTATATACTATCCACTGCACCGTGTATAAATAAAACAGAATTGCTATGAACTTTTTATACAAATGTAATGTGATGACTTAAGCCAGCAAATATTTCACAAGTTATCAGTGTTTATGGTCATACTACACCAATTCATTTTCCATAGGTCTACCTATAGCTCTAAGCTCTGTACTGAGTTCCCTAATGTAGGAAGCTATATTTTTTTATTACTTGTTTTGAAAGACCTATCTTAGTTTGATCAAAAATAACATACAGAAGCCATACATTGAGTATGTTTTGAAAAAGCTGTTTGGGTCGGATGGTGCTGACCCACCTACTTGAATTTAATTGAATTGAATGTTGTTTAAATGTAGAAACATGAGGAAAAATGTAAAATATACTTCTTTCTTTGATTATGCAACACATTATGAATACATTGCATAAATGTATGATTTAACCTTTATAAGTACTCTTCAAAAGTTGAATTTTAATTCTTTAGCAAGATTTTTGGTTTGATTACTTGACAACCAATCAAAATTAAGAGATTCTGTGTAATAGCTCCGAATTTACCCTGGACCTTTTTCCCTGCCCGCTGATTGGTTGGTAATTGGTGTAGTCCGATCTAAAGAATGAAAATTAATTGCCAATAATAGTTGGACTGAGAAACAGGCTTTATTTACTGCAGTACACAATATATGGTATAATTTGGACATTTATTGTGGTAGGAATGCATTTTCAAAATGAACATAACAACTCATAACTGTACACCTTATTTTAGGAATGGCTGAACATGATGGAGATAATAAGATAAAGGAATTACACCTTATATAGGCCTGTTATGATTAAGGAACATATACATCTCTGAGCCTAAGGAGGGGACTATTCAATTTTTCATAGGTGGTGTACAGAAGTGCATTGTGATGCTACTGATTCTGGTGAGTTTCTGATTCTGATGTGAAAAGAAAATGATAAAGATGAATTGTTATATGGAACACATGAATAGTCACAGATTTCAAACATCCCATCTCAGTGTATTGCTATGGAGGTTTATACACAAAACTTACTGCCAATCTCCATGCCATAGTGTGTGTCGTCTGCTGTAAACACTACCACGTGTATTGTGTTCATTTTTTCAGTTCCAATAACCCCCACAGGCTCCTCCCCTATATTTTCAAATATGTGTCAGTTGGGTTTAACAAATTATTTGAAACTAGGAATAAGAGATACTTTTTCCAAAATTTCTTTTTTACTAATACAATTGTTTAATATCAAACTACTTCTGTGGCCAAATATTGAAATTTTTTATGAGGTGGAATTTTCAATATTTTGAAAAAGGTGTCCTTGATTTAACTATGTACAAATTTAAATTAAAAAACCTGCCCCAGCTCCATCTAGTGGCTTTTATACGGAGTTGGGCCTTTAACTATGGAAGCCATAAACCGTCAAGATGTAAATATTTACAAACCATTCAATGACAGGCCATTTAATTCAACGGAAGTCATTTGATGACGTACATATTGATTCGATGCGACGTGTAAACTCTTCGTTACAAAGTGAATTGATACGGTAATGCAAATAACTCGAAGGCACTCGTTAGTTAACACGGGATTGACAGATACAGACTATTGTATCTTGTATTTTACTCGCCAAGGTAAAGTAAAAACACAATCAAATCTACTTGTATGAAATTGTCTGATATTAAATTACGTGGGCGACAAAACATTACATTAGTTTGACAAAACGCTATTAAAAAATGACAATCACCAATCAAGAAAGAAATTATTTGTCTGACTCAAAAGGTGATATTAAGTAAAGCATTGTTTCTGTAACATAATTACACAGCATCAGCATTTCCTTAGATGCCCATTACGTGGTCCGAGGGGGGAGGGGGGGGGGGGGGGGGGGGGGGGGGGGTGGGGGGTATGAAATAAAATAAAAATAAAAAAGTAACTTTAAACAGGTTATCACATTTTTTTCAGTAAAAACGATTTTTAAACGTGTTTTATTGTTGAAATATCTGTTATAAAATCCTGGCTTATATAAGCTTTCCCATCGGTTAGTGGAATTAAGGCGGAACACGTAATGCGGATGTAGGATTCAGCAACTTGAGCTGGCTCTCATTTAGTTATAATTATTTTACTGTATTAGTAACCTTCTTCAGATCAACTTCGTCAGGGAAACTAAAACTGACAGAACGGGTTATCAGTGATATTAGATACCGTAAAACTTCGGATTGCTTAAACCTCCCAAAATAGAATGTATTACAAAGTAGCCTATAATTTGACCGATATATGTTAAGGTATTAAACTGTGCATTGACAGAGCATATAAGAGATGAATTAAATCAACAGCTTTGCTTTCCTTTTTCACTTTTGGATGATTAATTGATTATATGAACCTCATGTGTCTTATCCTTATATAAAAGCACATGTAATCTATGTTTATCAATCAGCTACTCAATCAGCTTCCCTTGTTAACCGTGTCAAACACAAATTTCATATTCTATGGTACGTGCACGTGTGTAATACAACCTGGAACGATGTTGATGCTGTGCGTCAAACACATTACATCTATAAAACTACGCACATTATTTAACTGAAGATATTTCATTTATTATAAAATGCAACTGGTATAAAAGTCAAACAATAAATGTCACAGAACAGTCAGCCAAAAGCCTCGTTAAAATAAAATACTAACTCGTTTCATAATCGTAATTGGAATTTTATTTTCATTGAGATCATAATGTGAAAGACGTGCTGCTCATATTGTGCTTATATTAAAGGGAATGTAGCGACACAGCCAAACAAGCTCTATTATTGAGGGTTCTGAAATCTTGGGAAAAGGTGAACGAATTATTAAAATCGGATGATAAACAAAAAAGATATGACCATTTAAAGGTTGTTCTAATCGAATATGGGAGCCGCCATTTTTAGAACTATGACGTCATAGTTCCATATTACCATATACGGAATATTGATAATATCATTTAAAACGAAGAAAATCACTGCAAATGAATGAATATTTTTGCTGGTCATATGAAGCATTACTCCCATTAAGTATTACATTTTTATATACAGTTGTTGTAATTTTTTCCCATATAAATATAAATTTTCATATTTATAAATATTCCCTATATGGTCATTTAGAACCGTGATGTCATAGCTCTCAAATGGCCACTTCCATATCCGTTTCAACAGAAACTTCAAATGATCATATCTTCTTTGTTTATCATCCGATTTTGATAATTCTTTCACCCTTATTTCATTATTTCAGAACTCTCAATAATACAGATGTTTGGCTGTGTCGCTACATACCCTTTAAAGCAGCTATCCCGCCAACAACAGCCAACTTTTACAATACATTTACACCTACAGACGGCAAGGTATATATATTCTATCATGCAGATGTGCACTAAGGGGTGACCTAATACATTTTGCTTTATAGGCAAGTTGACCAATAAAGCAAATCAATGCGGAATCCCTCGGCGTTCATTGTACGTAACGTTATCTGACGTCATGCACGTAACGTTGCCTGACGTCATAAAACAAACAAAAAACAACATGGACGTCCTCGATAAGCGTAACATTCTGAGAAATAGGTAGTAATCGTAATTCATAAAGAAAATGTGGATAATCTACATGATAAATAGCCTCGCCATTCTTCGTTTTCTAAGCCTCGCCTAATAAACTTGATAGTAAAGGCACTGACATAATATTCTCTATATATTTTCCCTCTTTTTCTGTTTAGAGTTCCTCTCTAAAATATTTACAAAAAATAAATAAAATATTGGATTGGAAATTAATTTGTAGTGTAACTTTGGCGTTAGTTTGCATCACAAGTCTAAGTGACATGCTTTCTGTGGGAAAGAAAATCGAATATGACAACATTAAGGGCTGCATAATCTGCTTTGCATATGAAGCGGACCCGGAAATGCGATTCCAAATGTCGGAGTTAAAATTAATATCTGACAGAACGTATATGGCTTGCGATCAGACATTTGCACACTATCGGCATAATCTAGTTTAAAGGATGAGGTCATTAACAACCATAAGGATATCTCAGACGAATACAAATGTGGCACGTTTGGACGTTATTACTCGAAATTTAGTTTGTAAAAACCAGAATGATGTATTTTATTTTTATTTTTTATTAAATCATTGTTTCATGATCACGTAAATAACCAATCTATATAACGTACTTGACTATTCCATGTTGTAGTGCAACACAAAGCTAAAGCTGGATTCCGAATATGCATTTATATCAACATTGTCTACACTACTCGTGCTTCCTTATCCTTTGTTATCCTTTGTTACTTTGTTATCCTTTGTTCTCCTTTGTTACTTTGTTATCCTTTATTATCATTTGCAAAGGAACGATCTTAGTTTAATGATGCATAATGTATAATTATGCACAACATGCCGAAACCAATATTGATTTAAATACATTTAGTAGTGTTGGTTCACATACCTTCTTATCCTTCCACACTAATGGCAAGGACTAAGTATAAGACAAAAGCAATAGTACGGTGTAACACGAACGTTGATTTTTTCCCCCCAGTTTTGTATTACATTGATTTTATTAGACGCAGCATTTACACATTGCATAGGTTTCGTAAGTGGCAGATGCTAATTAACGACTAAGGGTTTCCATGTCAATATTAATGAACATTGATTACAAAATACATATTAGTCTTGCAAAAACATTCTTATCACATTCATTTTCATATCTCTGTTGACAATTAGTTTACGTAGAATCATTTTCGTATCTGTGTGTTGACAATAGTTTGGCGTAAAACTCAAGCACTGAAAGGCAATTTGGTAATTGACGATCAATCATAAGATAAGATCTATTCGCCAATTCGCTTATTTCACGGACTGAACTAATGGGAAATACATCTCAATTCTTTCTGGTTTCCTAAGCAATTTATTAAACGCAATTCTCAGGCAATTAACTAATTTCTTGTAATAACGGTGACAATGGAGAGGGACGCGTTTTTATTTCGTTAGTGTCTTCCTTATTATCTCCATTTGAAACATACTTTTGACATGATTTAACGCTTGTTCAAATGCTGTTTTAATCACATTACTTGTATAATGCTTATGCATTGTGGTATGAAAGCATGAAACATATAGAATCATGTCAAACATTTCGGTTCTGTTGTAAAGATTGTCAAATGAATGCCGCATTTCCAATTGGATTTTATACATACGTTTATTAATTACACTTAATAAGATAAAAATGCGCTATTAAACGAAATAGTTGCTAGACCTTGACATAGGCGCGCCTAATACAACATATTTTCTCCCTAAACATGATATATTGCATGTTAAACTAATTCATAATTTGGTTAGTTAGAAGATATATCATCTGCGGAAGGACGTTTAAGTCGTTATAGCGCCGATAATTAATCACTATTCCGAGGTTGTTGAACTCTGTTAATGTTTTTGTACATACGTTGAGGAATATCGTTGAAACGGTTACCAGTGGTGCTAGCAGACGGTTTTGGTGTTGTTACAAAAGCATTGTGCCCTCTTGACATTTTAACTACTATTTACATTTAAGCAAAACAATCCTCCATTGATTCGGACATTTGTACCATATACTTGCATTAAACAAATACGTATCACTACAGCACTGATTAAGGTTTTCTCATTACTTTTTCTTAGCATTGATTAGCTCCTAGGTTATGTCCTCCAGTTGATTTGTTAGTAATTAAACCTTTAATAAATCACAAAAAGCAAACAATTGTATTGGTTCTTAAGTCTTGTAATTGTTTGTTTTGCAAGAATGATATATTGGAACAAAGGTTATGCTGACGTATGCTCACCATATAACTAAATCATGGGAATATAACAACCTAAACATGTTATTTTAATCAGTGCAGTGCTTTGCTTCCGGTAAGAATATAAATAAAACAACACTATAATACAAAGGAAACTTAATCCTTGCTATGGTTTATATTACACCGACTTAACCAATCAGAATCAGCATTCCAGTCTTGTGATTGTTATGAATCTGAGGATATGGATACCTTATATGTATATATATTTATATATATATATGTGTGTATGTGTTTATTGTAAAACTGTATAAACAAATACTGAAAAGGGGATCCCTTGGGAGCAACAACACACAGGAAAGGAAAGAAGGAAACTTCTCATGAACAGACTCAATAAAACCGAGCCTGCTACTTTTCTCTCTTGTTTGTTTTTGTTTCTTTCAAGAGATAACCTTTTCAGTATTAATTGGTTTTACTGAGTCTGTACATGAGAGGTAATATAAATTGCAACACCTCTCACGCACTCTAGCACCGGCTTAAGCACTACTTTACTTTAAAGCCACACATACTGGGGCTGATGATCCTAAAGGACCAGTAAGTAATAACACCACTGATTTAAAGTCGGGCGACCTTTTACAGCTTCACACAGCACCAAACAAACACTAATGTGAATGCCAATAAATGCTGAAAATGGGATTCCTTGGAAGCAACAAGAGAGACATTTAGCAGCATATGGAAGAATCTTCCTCAAACGGGTTATCGATGAGTCGCCAGATTTTTACATTGAGCGTATACGTCTCACACCACAATTAATTTTCCATAGGGTTCCATTATATAATATTTATGTTCGTGGCATAGAGATAAACAATATTTACAACATGTATTTATGCTTAACTTCTTCATTGATCCAATATCTGCATTTTAAAACGCAATTAACAAATATTTACCAGATTGAACATTTTTTAATTTCATGTTTGCGTGACACACATCAAAATTAATACTGTGAGGCTCATACCACACATAGGTAAATCCAAAATCATTTAAAACGGTCTTAACATTACTTGCCCAATTGTTACAGCCTCTCTTACAATTTCTCAATGATTCTTCATACATAGTAGATATTAATATATTGTTCGTACTTACAACCTTACTCCAATACTTAATTATTTTAACATATCGTGATACATACAAGGGATATCTACCTAACTCTCCATAGACTCCTGCATTGCTAAAAAAAAGTATGATAATGGACCTTTGGAAACAGCCGAGCACAACACATACGAAATATTGCAGTCTCGGTTTAATTGAGACTGTTCATGAGCGGTAGTGAAATATGCTAGCTACCGATCACGCCCTCTAGCCCCGGGTTGAGCAGAACTCAATATTCCTGAAATCAATACTACACAATTTTAACCATCCCGAAGATGGCATGCATACGGCGGTGGACATGGAGTTTTACGCTTTCCCATGTCGTACGGCGTATGGTCCCAGTATCTAATAAAATTAAATGCCCCGAGGAGCGAAATAAACTAGTTGACGTTTTAACTTTCAACACAAAATTCCAAAATTTTAAATGAATTCTTTCAAATTTCTTTTGACTTTGTAAACCCCCAAATCTCTGCTCCATAATTAAGAATAGCCCCCACAAATGCATGAAATAGTTGACAATATGTTTTAGGTTTGAAATTATACCTTTTTATATTTGCGATTAGGACACTTAACGACTTTAAACCTTTCCCTGCAAGAGTTTCCTGATTTAGATTAAAAGTCCCAGTATAGTTAAAAACATTTCCTAAATAATTAAAATCATTTATCACGTCTAACCTCTTTCCATTGTACACCCATCTTTCATTTCCACTTTTTTCGGCCTCTTTTTCTAAACGTCATCACTTTCGTTTTTTCAATATTTACCTCTAACCCCCATTTACCACAATATACCTTTAAATTATCTAAATAAGCTTGCAATTCATTTGGCGTTTCTCCAATTAAAACCATATCGTCTGCAAAAAGCAATAGTATTAGCGTGATGTCGTTTATACTAAGGCCAGATGTATTACTATCCTGTAAAAACAATTCAAGGTCGTCTATAAACAGAGAAAACAATAACGGTGAGATTACCTCCCCTTGTCTTAGACCAATTGAACATTCGAAAAAGTCGGAAAATGAATTACAGCTTCGCACACACGATTTAACTTTCCTGTGCATATCTTTTATAACTCTTAACATTTTACCGTTTATACCAAGTTTAAATAATTTAAAGCAAAGTGCGTTTCTATATATACTATCAAATGCCTTTTTTAAATCTGCAAATGCACTGTACAATCGTTTGCCTTCATTTAAAAACTTATGTACAACTGCCTGTAATACAAAGATAGCGTCAACTGTTGCACGCCCTGCCCTAAAGCCAAACTGCGCGTCCGACAATATACTTTTCTCTTCACACCACTGACTTAATCTTTTGTTAAGTATACCTGTAAATACTTTCGATAAACAGCTTACAAGTGTTATTCCTCTATAATTATTTACATCATCGGGGTCGTTTTTCTTGAATAAAGGAACCATAATACCATCAGCCCATTGTTCTGGAAAATACCCAGAGTTCAAAATACTATTGAACAGATCTGTTAGATGTGGCGCTATAATATCAATCGTCTCAAGAAAATATTCATTAAGCATACAGTCTCCCGCAAAGGCTTTTGTTTCGTTCAAGTAATTTAACTACTGACAATACCTCGGATATAGTTATCTCCCTGTCCAACTCGTCAAAGTTGCAATCTGCCTCGTTAAATGCGTGGTTAGTGCAAAAAGCTTCAGCTTCTACATTGTGAACTACTGTTGTATCGCTTGCTACCTCAGAAAAATACTTAAAAAATGCTTTCAAACTAATACTTCCTGTAATAATTTTCTTTTTTCGACAAAACAGTTTCCAAAAATCTTTCAGTTTGGCATTTTTTAGATTTTCAATATCAAGCATTTTCTTTAATTCATACTTGTGCCGTTTTTTCTTTATTATTTCCTTATATTTTTTCTTCTTAACGTGTAATTTAATCCGATTTACATTCGATTTACATGCATTAAATTTATGTAAAGCCACATTATACGCTTTACTTCATAACATTCGACATCAAACCAAACTGTTTTTTTATCATTTGTTTCTGAAAAACGTATATGCCCTCGGTTTACAATAGTTTTAGAAATAACGGATCCGCGATCTCACGAATAATTTGAACAAATTTATTTATAGATGTGTTCACGTCATCTCTAGTGTTAGTGTCTACATTCATAGAAATACTATTTAAGTCTATTAAGAAATACTATTTAAGTCTGTTAACTTCCCAATTACTCCACTACGAAACTTATCACGTAACATGTCGTCCCATTTATACGAGACTCGCTCAGTCGTTGGCATATCTTGCATGTCCTTCTTACAATGTATACTAAATGACAATGGTGCATGATCTGACAACACAGACGGCGATATAGTTAGTAAACACGCATCACGTGACACGCATCACGTGACAAATGAGCAAATCCTCGCCAAATCGAGGATTTGCTCTCCTCAGTTACTAATACTGATGTATTCTTAAAATATATATCAAACATTACAATACTTTAAAATTATACTTTTTTTTATATACTGTTACAGTTCTGTAGTGTTACAAAATACGTAATTAATTTCATCCATTGAAATTGACTTGTTATGACTCTTTGGGGCACTTAATTTTATTAGATACTGGGACCATACGCCGTACGACAAGGGAATGCATATGACTCCATGTCCACCGCCGAATGCATGCCATCTTCGGGATGGTTTAAACTGTGTACTATTGATTTTATGAATATTGAGTTCTGCTCAACCCGGGGCTAGAGGGCGTGAGCGGTAGCTAGCATATCACACTACCGCTCATGAACAGTTTCAATCAAACCGAGACTGCAATATTTCGTATGTGTCGTGCTCGGCCGTTTCCAAAGGTTCATTATCATACTTTTTTTTTAATGTAAACTACACTCCTCTCCAACACAGATTTATCACAAATGCATCCATTAACGGAAAACTCATTATTTGAGACGCTGTCCGGAAATGAATGTGCCCGGAGAATACGTACCAGATTGACGTATACAATTTCTATGACAACTTGCAAACACAATCTTGTCAGCTAAAATGAAATTGAAGCAGTTTGTTTGAATTGTTTCGCATAAGTTATTGTTTTCTCTCTCCTCAACTGAGTTTGAGGCAGTTTAACCTTTGGACAGTATGTATGGACAAGAATAAATGAAAGACGCTCCCTGATATAATTAACACCGCTATTTTAAATACTGTCAAATGCAGTGCGATGGTACACCGAGCCCGGAGGTTAGATTTGCAGATAAGTCTATCTTCGTTTACTGTGAATTAATTTCCTTAAATACTTTTTTAGCCTGTTATAATATTAAAGCGTTTGTTACTAACGGCAGTTTAGACAATTACACTATGTGGACTTGCCAAGAAGTTTGTGAATCACTCATCTTTATTATCACAATATTTTCATCAGGTATGGGATGACCGTTTATAGACAAATATGGGTACGAACTGTGCACCCATTGTCGCAGATTTGTTTTAAATTGCTATGAAAGAGATTTAATGTTGAGTCTTTCACCAGATACCCAGGCAGATGTTATTTAAGCCTTTAATGACACCTCTCGGTATCTGGATGACATATTGAACATTGACAACCCTTATTTTCTACTGTGGTTAATAATATATACCTTAAAGAACTTCTACTTAACGAAGCTAATATTTCTGATACTAACGCTTCTTTTCTCGATTTACATCTCTCCATTGAAATGGTGAAATAATTAGCAAAATATATGACAAGAGAGATTTATTTTGATATTGTTAATTATCCCCGCATACACTATTAGATCGGCACATGCCAACTTCTAGTATTCTGATACTAAATTAGTGTGAAAACTGTATATATACTAATACATAGACCACGGTGACACACGATACCACACAGTTTAACACATACTGGTAGAGAAGGGTGGATATACGTGTATACGGGCGAATAAGTCAAATATATAAGTAACACAACGGTGCCTCTTTATGGCAGCTGACGAAGGGATTTTTATTCCGAAAGATCTTTTGCATACAGGATATTGTTTTCCTGGTGAAGTAGACACTGTTGTCCTAGTTAAAATACTTGGTAAGAGAATTTTAACATAACTTATCTAAAGTATTATACTGCCTCCGTGATTAAAACACGGGGAAGGTAGTCTGTATGGTTAATACAGATACAGCTCACACATAATATAGCTCAGTATACGATACATTGCTTAGAGACAATCGCCTACTCTAATGTGAGCTTGGTGTGAGTGCAGTATTAAGGATATACACAATGTCATATAATAATCCGTAAAAATATACTGTTAGATGCATAAAAGAACACTCGGGTTAAGATTCCCCAGGGGGATCTCGCCAACTGGGAAGGCGAACCCGTTGAGGTCAGTTGAGCCCTATGCTGTGGTCAGACGCTTGCAAACCCCCTCAAACTTTAGATGGGGATGTTCCCCGAGAAACTTCTTATGGGGTCTATGTGTCTCAACTTATTCGTTTTTCTAGAGTTTGTACTCGAGTTGAGGAATTTAATATTCGTAATCTCTGTATAACTAAAAAGCTACTCCATCAGGGCTACCGTTACAATAAACTTCCTAAAACCTTTGCAAAATTTTATTATCGTAACCCTGATCTTCTTTTCAAATACAAAAGTAATTTAAGAAATCTTCTGCGACAAGTCAAGTATATGGTGACGTGATTTACAAACTTCGTAAGATACTTGGTCATGATCACTTTCATACTATATTTGTTAAACTATCGAAAGAGGTTATGACCCTATCATTTTGCAACGCACTGCATGCTTGGTGGTTGACACATTTACAGTTCGCCACTATGCTTTCCTCTTTAATTGTGCGATGACCGGACAGGCTGTGGCCCTATGATGACGTCTACCTAAAGCCCAAAATGACGGTGACGTTTGATGTTTGTCTGCAATCTTGTCTTGTCGTGCCCTCAATGGTTTGTTCTCTTGTTGCTCTGGCTTCTGCCAAGTCATTGAGTACCTTCTTTGTGGCTTTCTAGGCTATTTTTTTTTGTATTTATATATAAAAGAGCATATTTGTGTTTTACTTATATTGCCTATTAATGCTGCCTTGTTGGTTAGAGAATAGTTCATGGCGAGGATTTCTTTATTTACACTGTCCCGTTTTATTGGGATGACAGTAGGGTAAGTGTGAGGTTTGGGTCACCCTAGAACCTGGTTTAAACCTCCAGCGGCCTTTTTTGCCACTGACCGTTCCAAGGCGGTAGTCCTATTGTCAACCCTTTTGTGTTTGTGATGTCTTATTTGGCCTTTTTTTTCATCTTTAAACTAGTTCTTTGTTTCTGTTTGTGTTGAATACTTCTTTTCCTGTTCGATAATTTTATCTATATTTAATTCCATTAAACGACGGAAAAGCTTATATTAACAGGATTTTATAAGACATTTTGACAATAAAACATGTTTAAAACATTTATTACTGACAAAATGTGATAACCTGTTTAAAACCACCTATTAAATGTTTTAATTTTACAATATGCAAACTTTTTTAACCGAAATTAAGATTTTATTTCATACCCGTTCTTGCTTCTTGGAGAAGGAGTTGGAAGGGGTATGAAAGTTAATACTTGGAACACGTAATGCACTGACCGTTAGCTTGTGGTGTCCCATACGTTGCTTCTATTTCCTCTTGTAATTCGTTTTTGTTATGTACGTGTGCTTTTCGTTGACCGTGTTCTGTGCATGCTACCTTTCCTGTTCGAATTTTACATTTTATAATTTATAGATTGGGTTGATACAGTGATGTTTTTACAGTTGCAAATCACTTATTACTGAAACCCTGGACCATTATATCCTTGGTGTTACTCCTTTTATATAATAATCAAGAACCACTAATAAATAACCACTTTTCAACGATGAAGTCCAAATTCCTATTATTGTGGTTGTCATTGGTTAACGATAAAGCTATTGTTTAGTTACCAAGCAATCTCATCAGGGATCTGAAATCTATATTATAACCAGCTTCCAAGTTAAGTATGCTATCGCCAAAGCGCTTATAATGTGTCTAGCTTCTTCTTGTTCCATTTCTTAGTTTAGATGATACACGTTGTTGGCAAGGGTTTGTGTGGGAAATTATGTTTATAAACGGAAATTTGCCCAACATCATAATGCCTGTTACGTGCCTGTACTAAATGAAATTGACGAAACTAAACCAAACGCAGTCTAGATTCTGATTGGTTTGAAGAAGACATCGCTTCTTATTTCGATATTATTTCCATTAGAATAAGACAACGTAAGCAACATACAATAGATGAGATGTTTTAACAATAAAGGCACCAAACTCAAGCCACATTACAGTTACACGGAGACAATAATGTCAGCAAATATGAAATAAACAGTATTAATGCAATATGCTGAAGTCACAATACCCGCAGATGTCGGTACAAAGGAAGTATAGATACAAAAGTCGAACAGGAAATGGTTGAAACAAGGTCGTAGGGTGGAACATTATTATTAAGAGCGACAATTAAATGGATTCTGAAATAATGTCGTCGTCTTAAATACGTTAATGTTAAGACATATATACGCGTACGAAACATATATTACTTTATGAAATGTATGTTGGTTCAACACTGACTTATGGTATCACAGTAGGTCAATTTAATTTACTTTATTAATCCGTCATGGGTGTACCAAATTAGATCATCATCGCTGTGATGGTATATCACAAATAAGGCTTAGGTAAAAATTCCGGTCATATTGTTAAAAACAATTTAAATTTCAATAGTATATATCAGCAACTAAAGTCATTGTTTTTGAGGTAACTGACCATACTTTAACAAAACACCAAGCTATGCTAGAGAAAAATAATGAATATCACTATGACACGACAGTTTATCATTTATAATGATGTATTTAGTGGAAACTTTCCCTGATAATTATAAATATTGAGTTTGGATTTTAAAAAAATGGGTCTCGTTAGCCAGAGTAACATCATTTTTGGACAGTGATTTCATACGAAGCAGAGATTAAGCTTGAAGGTTTCCCTCCCATCAGACATTTCATCGCAGAGTTATGCATCTCTAAAATACAGGCTTATAAAATCAACTGAGCTACCGATGTTTTTTTTCTTTTTGTAGAAACGGATTCTTATATATTAAGGCTTTCAAACGACTTTTGACTGTTGTATCTACGTCCACAGACTGACAGCTTACGAGTTTCAAGGATTGAACGTGACCTCAAAATACAATTCTGATGCAACAAGTACATTAATGTCAACGGCGTCTTTATCCATCTAACGTAAAGTTTAATGCAACCATTTTTGGATCACGCTCTTGTCCTGAAACCGACCAGTAATATTTTACTATCTATTCAGATGCTGGCAGAAAACAGTAACTGACAGATAAGGTATGATAGATAGGATATACTTCTCCAAGAACTCTTATCGAAAATTGAAGCAATTGCAATAAATCGCGATAGATCGTGCTTCAGGACATAGTGTATTCTTTATTGTTTTTGCCAATTATTTTACCGTCAGGATATATTTGATGACGTCAGGGTATTTTTGAACGGAAAAAAATGGGAAAAATGAAAAAAACAACAACGATAAATTAAAAGTTTTTAAACGATCAACATGATAAAAGATTATCATGTTAGAGCCTGATCGTATCAAGTGTATCAGGTTCGGCATGAAAAAAATGAGGCCCGAGGCTGTAAAAATGCTGTAATTTTTTCTCATTCTCGCCTGATAAACTGCATGGATGAGATCAGGCACTAACAAAATATTCTCTATATATAATGCAGATATGCACTTTCGTGCCTGATAAAGGGTGACATAATAACTTTTGCTTTATCAGGCTATGACTGACAAAGCAAATGCATCCGGAATACCTCGACATTTATTGTATGTCACGTTATCTGACGTCATAAAACGGCTAGTCTCTATCATCAAGACACACTCTAGCCTACTGCGAGCGCTAGCCAGCGTCTGAACTCGTGGGTCATTAACATGTTTGACCGATAGACGGCGCCACACGTCAAAACTGACTTCGATGTGACGTGATTTTGACCGCAACATCAAGGTGCACGTTAAATTCCGCGCAACAGTAATTTACCTTATTAAATACACAATTAACTTCGTTTATTTTGCAGTTTTTAAAAACATATTATAATCTCTATTATGAAATGATGATAAAATATAACGTTTACATTAATCGGGATTCGCTGACTTTGTTTGGGCAATTTTATTACACAACAAAATCAGCGGATGATACCAGTTTTTTTGGCAATCCATCGTATGAACTTCTTTGAGAGAAATCTCGCGTGAGGTCTGAATGATCGAGACTATATAACGGCATGAAAAAAAAAATGACGGTGTCCTCCACATTGTCATTGAAGCCAAACATTCTGTTAGATAAAATTAGTAAACCATACAGAAACTGTGGATAATTTACCAGATAAAAAGAATATTATATTGTTGCCATTTACAATCAAGTGTATTAGATTCGGCTCGAAAACGCAGAGTGGCTCAGCAGAGCCTCGCCATCTTCTATTTTCTAAGCCTCGTCTAATAAACTTGATAGTAAAAGCCACTGACATACTACTCTCTATATATTGCTTAATAATGCTATTGAGTTTGTTAAAGATTTTAGCCTGGTGGTATTTCCTTATTTACACTGTCCCGTTTTAATTGGAATGGCAAGAGTGTAAGAGTGAAGCATAGTACAACTTAAATTTCTGATTAAAATCTCTAGCGGCGTTTTTTGCTACTGACCTTTCGAAGGAGGTAGCTCTGTTGCACATATTTTATATTTGTGGTGTCGCAAACTTTGCTATATAATTGTTTGTTTCGAATGAGTAATTTTGGGATGGCTGAGTTCTGTAAATGCTGCCTTTCCTGTTCGACTTTTGTATCTACTTTTATACAGTAATATAACTAGAGCAGACGCCTTTTAAGGTGACAAATCTCCCCCAACCATCCCCCTATTCTCCACACTACCGTTTGAGTAAAGATTGAGTGGAATCGGATTTTCACGATCAGGTAATGGTTACATTGACCTTTGACCTAATGACCTCATAACCAATAGGGGCCATCTTTTCATCACAGTCAGTCCACCTATTAAGATTCGTGAGATTTGCTTTAGGGAGGGAGGAGTTATGGAGAGAACAAGAATTTTAATTATCGGGTTCCGTTACCTTGACCTTTGACCAACCGACCTCAAAATCAACAGGTGCCATCCTCTCACCACAGGCTGATCACCTATGAAGTTTTATGTGCTTTGCTTCAGGGGAAGAGGAGGTATGGAGCGGACAAGATTTTTCATTATCCGATGCCGGTGACCTTGACCTTCAAAATACTGACCTCAGAATCAATAGAAGTTGTCCTCTTACCACAGGCAGTTTACCTGTAATGTTTTATGAGATTTACTTCAAGGGGACAAGAGTTATGGAGCGGACAGGGTTTTTAAGTATCGTGTGCCGGCGACCTTGACTTTTGACTCATTGACCTCAAAATCAGTAGGGGTCGTCCTCTCACAACATATTTGCTTCAGGGGTAAGGAGTTATGGAGCGGACAAGGTTTTCCATTATCGGGTGCCGGTGCCGTGACCTTTGACCTACTAACCTCAACATCAATAGGGGTTGTCCTCTCACTACATGCAGCTGATATATGACGTTTCATGAGATTTGCCTCAGGGAATTTGCCTCAGGGGAAAGGAGTTATGTTGCAGACAAGGAATTTCCTTATCGGATCCCGGTGACCTTGACCGTTGACCTACTTTCCTCAAAATCAAAAGGGGTCATCCTGACACCAAAAGCAGTTCACTTATGAAGTTACATAAGATTTGCCTTAGGAGAACAGGAGTTATGGTGCGGAAAAGGTTTTTCATTATCGGGTCCCAGTGACCATGACCTTTGACCTCCTGACCTCAAAATCAAGAGGGTTCATTCTATCACCACAGGCAGTTCACCTATGAAATCTTATGAGATTTGCTTCAAGGGGGGATGGGGTGGGGTGGGGGGAGGAGTTATGGTGCCGAAAAGGTTTTTAATCATCTGGTCCCGTGAAACCAGTATACCCCTAGATTTCGTTTATTGGTGATAAACATATGTACTTAAAGAATACGTATAAACTGACAGACCCAGCTGGGGAATAACAGTTAAAACTATGCAAACACAATTTGCTTATAAGGCAAAAAATATGTGCTAACATTGTGTTGTTATGTCTAAAACTTAAATGCACCATATAATGTAAATGCGAACGTGTGCAAAATACTACTACTACTACTACTACTACTACTACTACTACTACTGCTCTGCTGCTGCAACTACTACTAATAATACTGTTGCTTCTGCTACTTCCCTAATACAACTGCTTCTGTTGCAACAAACTATGCTTCTTTTGCCGTGGCAACTTTTGCTGCTGCTGCTCCTACAAAGGCGGCTGTTGTTTCTACAACATCCGCTGAAGCTACTACCGTTACAATCCTATTTGCTAGTGCTACTTGGGTTTTAGTTTGCTGTTACTTTTACTACTGGCAGTCTGCTGCTTTAAGTAATTATACAGCCGCTGTATTTTTTACCACTGCCACTGTTGTTATTATTTATACACGTAACTACTAATTTTACTTTCATTTTTCACTAAAACAATTCTATGAATAAGCATGTACATGTATGTTATGTCATTATTACAAATGGTATACTATCAAACAACAGATGACAATCGCCTCATACTAGTTTTAGAATTGAATTGAATTGGGGTTTTAAGGCGCACCGACACACGAAAGGTGTGAACATGCCAGGCTCATCCTCCATGTACATCGAGATAAAATATGGAGAACGGGCCTAGAACCTTCTCACCCTGAACTGCAGAGTTGCTGCAAATTCTATTGTAGTCACTCCATATACGCTGAAGCCATGTTATAGTTTTTTTTGCCATTGCTCTAGTGATATGAGCGAAATAGCACCTGAAACAATGCAGGGGTCATGATGAAGACCTTTAATGAGCATGAACAAAAAATGATAAAATGAAAATGATTATTTTTTTGTGTGGGGTTGGGGGGTGGGGGTCCTCCAACGGGATTTGCAGTGGCCCTATTATTTGCCCCGTAACCAAACGGGTCCCCCAGTACCACACGAGGCACTAGTTTTAGGACATTGTACTTGTAAATTGTATGTATAAACAAATGAAATTAAACCCCAAGGTATTTCCTAAATCACATTTAAAATATGAGGTAATAATCACGTGGGATTTTATAAAACCTCTTTAAAATATGGGGTAATAATCCCGTAGGATTTTTTAAATTATCCCGTGGGATTTTATAAAATCCCATGAACAGTCTGGAAATATAATTTTCTAAATCCCATTTAAAATATGGGGTAATAATCCCGTCGAATTTTTAAAATTATCCCGTGGGAAATATTTAAAAATCCCATAATTTATATGGGGAAAAATCACAGAGGGTTTTTGACAAAATTGGATAAAATATAATTAGCATGTGTTTATATTTATTAACCACATTTATGCGCTTGAATTTCGGTTAAATAATCGCTATTCAAAATTTCAAAAAATCCCATGGGACTTTCTGAAAAATCCCAAAGGACTGCTAAAAGCCGCGGGATTATTGAAAAATCCCACGGGACCTTTCGTTTCGACATATTATATCATCTCTTTCTAAATGTAAAATTTGGACCAAAATGGTATAGGATATAATGGAAAAGACCCAATGAACAATATTAGATGCACAGAAATGCTGTATATATTTTAGAATTCCTTGACATTTTTGCCAAATTCTGGTGTGAAAAAACAACAAACTGGTGGCTGTTATGTATAAGACCAAATGATCATTCTTCGGCAGCCAGTGTAATTGAATCCTGTATTGTCTAGTTTACCTAGTAATTGCCTCCCACTTCATCAATATAATTTTACATTCATAATTTTGTTATATTTATGTTTTATAATGGAACAAAACAAAGTATAGTCACCGAAACATTTTACAACCATAACGTAGATGGGCTGTGTGTTTGCTATATTGATTAAGCAGATTTCACAACAGTATTTTTTTTTATAGCCGAAAACCACTTGCCTCATACAAAAGTCGTTCTTGGTATTATTCAAACGAATACCGTATCAAAAAGCCTATTTATTCGAGAACTTGTTATTAATGCTATTTAATGTAAACAACGAAACACATTAGCGGCAAGATAAAACACGTTCTCTAAAACGTTTTAACGCCTTATCTGAAACACTGATATTAGACAGAAACTGACCTAAGCAAACAAACTAATGTGTTTATAGAGATAAAAAGAATGAATTTGGTTGTATTTGTCTGTTTCAAGACAAGTTATAAGAATTATATTTCTGTAGTTTATTGAGCATGCAGCAAAGGTTCCCATACGAGTATACATCTCGTATCCTGCTCGGAAGTCTGTTTGCTTTATAATGTTTTAGAAGCAAAATGTTATTATCAATGAAGTGCTATATGTTTATTACTATTCTTAAACTCTCGACATCAAATAAAAATCGTTTAATATAAATTCAACAGCTACACATAATTAAGTCCAAATGAAGAACTATGATGTGTAGATGTTTACTCAATAGTCATTTACGTAAATCAAATTATTTCATAGGGATTATTAAAGTGTGCTGTCTAAATACAATTGCTTAAACAACCTGGCATTTAGGTTTGGTACATTCTTAAATACCTTTGTTTTCG
This sequence comes from Cyrtodaria siliqua, assembly GCA_037043455.1. NCBI lineage: Eukaryota > Metazoa > Mollusca > Bivalvia > Adapedonta > Hiatellidae > Cyrtodaria > Cyrtodaria siliqua. The sequence continues at coordinate 76,983 of JAWPHD010009778.1, read as the reverse complement.
AATAGGTGGTTCCACTACTTCAGCCTTTAAAAGTGCTGAGTATTGTTTAATCACCCTTAGGATATGTTGCCTGCTTTTTAATTTAGTCTTTTGACTGTTACCTGTGATACGCAGGCTTCATAACCGCTGCTCCGAACTAAATTCCATTTTGTTTATTTCGCCCATTGTTTACTCGTTTAGGGCAAAGCGTTAGAAACTGCGACCATACGCCGTTGGCCATGAAATGGTGTGAAAATACCTCATTGAAGGTTCCATGTTAACCGTCATATGCATGAACCATCTTCGGGATGGCTTGAATTTTTGTGCTATTGACATTTTAAATATTAAGTTCTGTTCAACCCCGGGCTAGAGGGCTTGAACGGTAGCAAGCACTTTTCACTACCGTTCATGAACAGTCTCAATCAAACCGAGACTGCAAAATGTTTCGTACTTATCGTATTCGGCGATTTCCAAATTTCTCCTTTCATACTTTTTTTTGGATTCGATTCAAATGCAGTTCTATTTCTGTATCCTCAACTGTGTTTCACTTTATAGTTTTTAACAGTGTTTTCTCTTTAAAAGTTTGACCCTTAATATTTGATATGGAGGCAATCCACATTTTTAAAAAAAAACTGATTCGCAAATGTTCGGTGTTGATGCGGTTTTGAACGCCCGTTGTAGATGGCAAACTTACCATAATAATCGATTAGCAAATGTTCGGCTTTGTGGTAAATTTGCCATTGACTACCGGCGTTCAAAACTGCATCAACGACGAACATTTTCAAATACATTCTTATATTTACAGTATTAACATTATGTTCCCGTTGTTATGGAACAATAATAACGTCCACTGGGAGTTTGATAATGATAAATAATAAAAGGAAGATAAAGTGTTTTTTCAGACCAAGGAATAGTCAATAATACACCGGAAGCGTGCACAGTTAGCTCCGCCTACACAAAAGTGGAATTTATCTGAAATAAGATGCTTATTTTGTTTATTAAACATAAATTGTTTCACAAGGCAAAGTGTTATAAATTATAAAAAATATGAGTTATGAATTAGATTCTGACACGTTCGTTTACAAAATAGACAGCAATAAAGACACGAGGGTATTGTAATAATTCTCTACATTCTAATTGCGCACAAATATAACACCATACTATATTGCGCTGCATCTGCGTTAATTTTTCTGAAGATGTAATGCAATTATGATATCAAATTATACTTTGTTGTCACATATTTGGATAACCGGAATTTGGATCACTGAGACCAAAAAAAAGAGAAAAAGAGGACTTTTAACTGATATGCCTCATAGCTGACAACCCCCAATGGAGGTCAATCGTAAGAAAAGCATAGAGCTCTCATATATTACATAAAGCATTATCCTATCGTCTTTCTTTCAAATGGTGACCTTGGGGTAAAATCTGGCATCACAGTTTTACATAAAGTTATAAAGGAAACTCTTTAAAAAGTTCTTTGCGCCTACAATAGGTACAGTCGAGGTATTATTTTTGCATTAGTTCTAAGTTTGTTCAAATTGCGACACTGGTGTCAAAACTGGCCATGGGCCAGGGATCACAGTCATGCTTTTCATAGACATATAATTTATATACTGCAAAAATTGAAAAACCTTCTTTCTCTAAAACCACAAGGCATATATGTAATTATTGCATGCAGCATAAGCATATGGTCCTCTACCAAGTTTGTTCAAATGGTGACATTTAGGATTATTTAGTCCCGCCCCAGCGGTCAGTTTTACATGGAGATACTTAGGAAACTAATAACAATATCTTTATTTCTGAAACTGCAAGAGTTAGAGGTCTAATACTGTGCATATATAATGTGCTTTATGGTCCTCTAACAAAATTGTTTAAATGATGACCATGGGTTAAAGTAAGAATATCCCCGGAAAGGTTTGGTCACTCTAGAACCTTGTTTAAACCCTCATCGACCTTTTTGTTTGGTAGCCCTGTTGTCAACACTTTGTGTTTATGATGTCACATGCTTCTTGTAAACATTGTAACTCTTGTTTGTGTTAATGCGTGTTTTTGAGTTTACTGTGTTCTGTGTTAATGCGTGTTTTTGAGTTTACTGTGTTCTGTGAAAGGTACATTTCCTGTTCGACGTTTATACTTATTTCTAACGTCCCCATATTTTATTTTAAATATTTTTTTTTTTTTTTTAGTTTCTTGTTATGCAATTTCGTATGGGTATGTTGGCCCCCTATTCCAACATTACTGCACAACACTTTCGTACGAATCTATTTTCGGATGAGCTATTTTGAATCTTGTGCACGTGCAACTCATTTTTTTCATTAAGTGTTTATGTAAATCGATTGAAAGTTGTTCATCTTTTATAGCTAATTTAAATTGTCTTATTATAACTGTTATACCTACATTTAACACAAAACTAGACATGTATTTTTTCATAACTGTGATACCTACATTTCGCACAAACTAGACATGTATTTTTTTCATATTATAACTGTTATACCTACATTTAGCACACACTACACATTTCCATTTTCTTATTATACATATATGTCCACTATTGCAACGACCATGCAGTTCTTTTGTTTTACACATATAACATGAACAAAATCGACATGCACAACATTTAATATATAAGCCACTTAGCTATTTCAATTAATAAGTTTGAACCGCATATCGTATAACACCAGATACGGTTTACTGATATACAAGAACAACGTGTTAGATTTCATTTCAAGTAGCGGCTATATTGACCGACTTGTTGGGCAATATTAACCGACTTGTTGGGCAATATTAACCGATTTGTTGACACATGCTAACAGAAAACGAGTACGAATAAGTGATAAACTCTAGAAATGTAAATGAACGATCGAATAAGGAAACAGATCTTTAAATCTCTCGTCTAGACAGAATACATAGTTTATATATTAAATTTTAATCGGAATATAATACTGTGAAATATTCCCTCTAGTTGAGGATTTGTATCCGATTTATGTTGTCGTGTCGTTCCCTAAGTGACCAGGCAATATCTATCGGGGGTGGGTTGTGTGTGTGTGGGTGTGGGTGTGGGTGTGTGTGTGAGGACTGGGACAGGTGGAAAATGGCACAGGTACTTTTTTTGTCGCGACAAACCATGTGACGATGCCTTTTTTTTCTGAGTGCTTGCCATGGGACGTACACTTATATTTTAGGTAATTGTTTTCCCCAAAACTTTCAACAATACAAATATTGAAGCAGTGATCTTAGACCATAAAAGGGTACTTATGGAAACCAGTGCAAAATGGCATGGGACAGGTACTTTTTTAGTCACGGCAAACCACGGGAAGATACTTTCTTTTTTCGTTTGCTTGCCATGGGTTATACAGTTTTTTTTATATAACATTTTTATTTGCACCGGTCCCAACTCCTCGATAACTATTGCCTTGTCCCTAAATGGTGTTACGTTGTCGTGTCGTGCCCTAAATGTAGTATTCTCTTGGTGTCCTGACTTCTGCCAAGTTATGAGTACCTGCTCTGTGGTTTTCTAAGCTTTTGTTTTTATAATCATATATACATGACCATATATGTGTTATAATTATTAGAGTTTGTAGGGGATTTCTTTTATTTACACTCTGCAGTTGTATATATATACGTGACCATATATGTGTTATAATTATTAGTGTCTGTAGGGGAGTTCTTTTATTTACACTCTGCAGTTGTATATATTATAGTTGTACTGGTATGACAGTAGGATAAGCGTGAGGTTTGGTGAATCCTAGCATTTTCAGCGGCCCTTTTTGTCACTGACTGTTCCAAGGCGGTACCCCTTTGATCCCTTTTGTCAACCCTTTTATGTTTGTAGTGTCCCATACTTTGATTCAATTGTTCTTGTACCGTTGTTTGTCTTTTAAGCGTGTTTTGAGGGTGGACTGCTGACGCTATGTTATCTGTTCGGATTTTATACCTACTTATAATTTTGTTTTATTTAACAGTTTGTTTGAATGGTGTTTAACGTCATTTTAGCACATGTTAGGCCATATATGACGATATTTTTTTTGTGGTAGAGGCAGAACACCCCATTTTCCCTGGGTAGAATCAGTACTGTATACCTCCCGCCATCCGTAAGAATTGATTTAACATTTTACACGATTTGACTGATCATATTACAGTCCCTTTCCTTTTCCTAAGATATATCAATTTGAATATTGCTTTAGTCATTTAATGCATTCAAAAGATGTGAGCGGATAGATACGCGTGAAAAAACAAAACACGTGCCATACATGATTTCCAGCGTTATTTCTTTTAAATACGTATGAGTAAGTATTTTTTCTGCTAGAAGTCTTCGTCAATATAAATAAACATGCACACTTCAAAGACAGCGGTCTCTTTTTTTATAATATGTCTGCATATTTGATCAACATCTTAAATGTCAATTTGATATTATTCGAACAATCAGGCATACTTAGAAACAGATTAACTTCTTACTGCTCTTTTATAGCGTTGAGAACAAAAACACGTACACACATTCCAGCTGTTAAAATTCCATAGATCACCGACATTCATTGCTGCATTGCTTATTATTATGAGGCAGGTGGTTGTGCACCACTTTGCCTCAATGTGCCAGCGATTTACAGTTAAATATTGCATTTAGTATTTCCCCAGACATATTACGGAGACTTTTACCCCAGACATATTACGGAGACTTTTACCCCAGACATATTACGGAGACTTTTACCACAGGATGATAATTGTGTTACCTAACTTTATGATGCACTAGTTTTATTATTTTTGCGCAGACCCGTGTCCAAAATAAAAACTCACAATCAGACATGTTTTCATGAAACACAGTAACACAGTTTTTGCCATTGAAGGTTTTTGGATGGATACACTACGTATCTAAACCCTATGTTTTTACTAAATGCAAAAACGACAAACACATTACCGCCATTGCGATACAATAAAACAATATATCGCATTCGTAACTGAAGACGATAGCAGACTTTAGCACTCGATTTATCAGTTATCCAACTACGCGTGTAAAAAAGCAGTCAAAATATAAACGTGAACAACAGTGATACAAAGTATCACAAGCCAGGCAGAACAGTTACATAAGAAAACAGTAAGGGGAAATTGAATGAATATGATAAAAAAATAAACGAACAATGTGTAGATGTTAGACTTTTTTATTTGTAACTGTCAATAATCAGAACATATTATCATGACAGATTGGAGCACTCTATACACTAGTCATCATGAAACAAAATGAATATGTTTTTTATTTTGGCATCTGTGTTGTATGAATATGATATACATCTGAACTAGTACGTGTAATAGATCACTAAATATAATGTTGTTTCATGATTACAATGTGAGAAATTGTGAAAATATCATGGTTAGACTATGAAGAATTGGTAAATTATCATAGTTATAAACAAAAAGATAACTTAATGATAATATAATAGCAATTGGATTGAAAGATTAGCGTATGTGAAGGTAATCTCAGTTTTTAGCAATGCAAATTTACATTAGAAAAAAGTAGTTCATGAGAGTAAGTAGCAGTGGAGCAGACCTATTCAAACTCTTTAGAGGATGCTTCAGTTTAAGTTTCATCTACTCTTGTTTAATGATTGAAGAGGTGTTGCTTAATTTAAAATCAAACAGCACAATAAGAGATGCATATATAGCTGTACACAATTTCATTTATATTATTCTTTAAATTAATATTAGTTATTGAACAAATGCAAGTTATGTAGAAAAACTGAAGATTGCCGTTTGTCCCATTAATAAAGTTTAAGATCAATCAATAATCAGTGACGATACCTATCTGGAACCAGCTGTATTCGTATGCTGAGAACAGTCTAATAAAAGGAACGGCTTGCCTTGTTAGGTTATTTAATGAGGAGGTAGGGAAAAAAGGGGAATCTCATAACAGGATAGAGTTTGGGGATAACATATAACAATTCATTTAAAACAGTTAACAATAAATCAAATCAAATAACAGGTTAGTCTAGATCATCTGCGACGCTTGTTTGTTTTCACAACAAATGACTAGAACAGCTTTCCTAAAAAAATGACGCGGCAGCCATTTTACCTAGATTCTGGTATCGTTTCCGACTGTCTGATACAGACGCACCTTCTATCGAAGATAAACAGAACGGCAGAAAGACACTACATTAATAAATAAAATAAAGAGGGAAACTTCATCATTATATCGACGAACTAAATATGGGTGGTCAAATATATTGTAATAAAAAATAATTACGGACACGTGTTTCATTTTTTTTCCTGCACTAAGGGTCAAGACGTTTGTATGTACAATCAAGCGTCGAAGAAGATCAAGACTAATATTTGGTAACAGTCCCACCCATGACATGTTTACGACACGAGTCGGGGGTGTTGGGGTGCGGGGACGAGTGATGGAGTGTTGGTGGTAGTAACAGTAAATCAAATCAAATAAAAGGTAACAGAGACGTAACCTATTAATCTACTTCTTAGATCTCTGTAGGTAACAATCCTAAATATGATACTTTTGCGGTTCGTGGGATCAGGGTCCTTATATATGGACCCTGTTGTGATGCTGTGTGTGTGGAAGTATCAATTTAAGCTAAGGTAAATCAAATCGACAAATCGACATTTAAATTATATTATTAATTTATTCTATTTCAATGAAAAACAAATATACTAATACATACACAAAGAATGACATTTAACATAAAAAACATATTTTCATGAACACAACCATTGACTAATGACGGAATATCAAATTTAAAGAAATTGGCATAACTGTCAACAAACGTGTCAACCCTATCTCGGGAAATGGACAATTCTTTGGCGGGAAAACGTACACGGCCGAAGCAAACGTCTATCTGTGTAGAAGGCTCAAGCGGAACAAGCGCCAGTCGGTCGGTATATAATCATAATTCTGATTTACCCGAGTGATGCGTAGAAGAAGCGAGAATCATCATTTCACTTTACTGGTTATTATGCTGATCAGAATAAAGCTTTTGTTATGTTTCATTATGTTGTTCATTTTACTGTGAATATAATGCCATGATTGGAAAATAAAGTTATTCTATTCTATTCGTGGGTCAGAGAACCAGACTAAACGGAAACAAGCGACTACATGTGTAGAAGAAGTGGTTACTTCCGCTTAGCCTAGTTCCCTGCAATTGATACGTAATTCAAGTAGCAGAAGACCAATACAATGCCTGTATACCAATTTGACTGCGTCCCGGTATTCTTACTAAAATACAGTTGTTTCATGAACCGATAGCAGCTTTAAAAGTCCGGGAGAGGCTCCGGCAATAAACAAAGCTAGTTTGGATGAAAATGTAAAATGACATACATAAAGTTCCTAGTACTTGCATTTTTCTTTTAGTGTTTTCAAAGTTCAAAGTATAATCAAATTATCGATAATTTTTTTTTTTTTTATCATCATTCAGTTTATTCGTATATATATGCACTGTTAGAGAATACAGTTTTGCGAATTCATTAGTATAGACATTGTGAAAGTATACCGATAAAGTAGATTGCATGGCAAATTCTAGGCTATGCGTGGCATAGGTCATTAGCAATACAATTAACATAATTAGCAGATATATGCAGGGCATTGTGTTTGAAAGGATATCTGCGAAAAAAATAACAAAATGTTTTAATCTCCCTGCTTTACGGATATTATAATTTCTGAAAACTTTGGTTCGTTATTGCTTTACACGGACAAGGTTAGTATCCATTGATGTCGCGGTTTTTATAACTTGAAACCCAGAACTGTTGTTTATCATATTGGTATTTTTAAACATGAAATACGCTGTTTTAACTAAATGGGAGATAACTCTGATACTTACATTGGATCACAACTAATTAGTGAAAAAGAAGATCACCCTATGTCATGCAAATGTTTTATAATATTTCACATTATAAGACAGCATTCAATTCCGTTAAGCTAAATGTACTAAACTTTTTTTTCCAGTATATAACCAGCATCATTATAGTTAGAGGTTATCTAATAAACGATGAATTAGGTTTTATTCTCTACCAGCCATTTATTTGTCTAAGAGTTTTATTATAGGGAGAATATATATACTCATTAATGCGATACATGTGATATTGCTCTTTAAATTTAAAACTTATTAAAACATTTGTAACACTTACACAATATTTAGGTCTAGAGGTCATTACAATTAAATTTGTATAGTCTCCAAAAATAGTTCTATACTTACTTCAAGAAAATAATAAAACATAATGAAATGTTACATGTCTATCCAACCCATCAGTACATTCAGCATGCGGGTTCAAACAAGGTTCACATTTAACACTTATTTACTTGCTAAATGCAAGTAGATTTTTGCAGATGATTGCAAGTAGAATATATTAGCACTTCTAAATAGTTCAAGCAATAAAGAAAGAAACCCCATAGGTCTCGGTTAACATTTATTTATCTAACTTATTAAATAGGCAGCTGTATATAAGAAAGTATACTTATACATTATTACATTCCTGCATCTAGTTGAGTGTGAACATGTCATTATTTACATGTATAGCAATCCTTCTAAAATAGATCGAGGTTTTAAATTATTAATGCAAGTATTTGATTAAAATAGCAAGTAGAAAACCTTCGCATTCGCATTTTTGTGCTTAAAATATTAAAGTTGATCCCTGTTTAATCTCACTGGGAGCTCAGTTTGTAAATGAGATAGTGTATGTGGCACCGCTAAAGACCACAACTCCGCTAAAGACCACAACTCCACTAAAGACCACGGCTCCTCGAATGTCCACATACATTTTCGCTAAAGTCCACAACTCCGCTAAAGTCCAAAAAAAAAAAATTCCGCTCAAGTCCACACAAAATATTTTCGCTAAACATGTAAAGACCGCAAACGTTTTTGCTAAATTCCACAACACTATTTCAGCGAAAAACACATTTTTGAATTAATTGTTTTCTCATTTTCAGCATTTTTTTATTCACATATGCAAAACATATTTGCGCCAGATGTAGTTTACATGTATAAAATAATGATCCATAAGTTTTGTAAATATGCAACATTTGGCAGGAAGAAGCATTAAAGCGCTTGGTGCGCTCTTTATAATCACAAATACGTTTGTTGCAACCCTAAAGGTAACAATTGCATTAAAGGTAACTAGTTGCACTAAAGGTAACACTTTTGAGACTAAAAGTAACAACATACACTAAAGGTAATAACATAAATTGCCCTAAAGGTAACAATTTCTGCACTAAATGTAACACCATTTTTGACTACATTAAAGGTAACATCCCTATACCCCAAAGGTAACAACACATTCTTGGTGAAATTTGTATTGGAAATTCAGGTTGCTCAACTAAACATGTTATTTATTTCAACAAAATACCTCCTCTTTTAAAGTATAAACAAACAAAACAAACATACATATCAGATTCAGCTCATATTTACACCACATGCTCACCATCTAAAAGGCCAACGACTTATACTCCTATTATGTTTTACAAACGACTGCCCTTTTTGGTTCATGAATCATGAATTCGGTACTAATTGTGTTATGTACGTCTTCGTAAACATTTTTAAATATATTTGAATATTGATGCATTTAGGAATATGGCCAGTGTGTTTGTCTATTTCACCACACTATGCCACAATTAATATGCTCATTTTTTAATTATGTATTGTATTTTGGTAGCCATTATTCTGAAACTGTCAACGTTTTTATTCTCACTCGAATGTATATGTGATGGCTCGTTACTTGGCAGTGTCAACACTTGGTTATCCGAGTTATATTATTTTTACGACATTTTGAAAACGTCGGATCTTATATCAGAAGAAAGAATCCCACTCCATGAGAGTAAGAACTACAGACTTCAATGCAGATATAGCATTTCTTCCATTTTCTCTTTAATCCGATATATATCTACGCCTACACACTTTGGAAATATATCTCACAAATGAGAAAACAGTTAATTCAAAATAGTGTTTTTCGTTGAAATATTGATGTGGACTTTAGCGAAAACGTTTGTGGTCTTTAGCGACACTATTTGTGTGGACTTTAGCCGAAGATATTGTGGACTTCGGCATTCGCTTTTCTGTGGACTTTAGCGGAAATGTACGTGGACTATAGCGGAGTTCTGGACTTTAGCGACAATTTATGTGGACTTTAGTGAAGCTGTGTTCTTTAACGGATTTGTGGTCTTTAGTGGTGCCACAAGGGTAGATATTACGGACGGCGGGAGATACTGGTTCTACCCAATCGACCGTCATACATAGCCTTAAATGTGCTGAAAAATTACATTAAACACGAAACGAAAGTACATTCAGCACATGTGACTTTCTTGCGTTTCAGCTTTTATTTGATTATATTTGTAATCTTCACTAAAATATGCTTAACGGTTTTGTTAGTTTTGATTCTGTTCCAGTTTATCCTAGATAACATTATATACAAATAGGAAAAAAAACAGGAAATGTAGCATGTATATAAGAACGCAGACAACTAAAATCATGCATTCAAAACAAACAACATCCTCATCTAGATGCCAAGTACGCAACTTCGCAAACAATAACAATATTATTTCAAATATTCAGTTTTGTTTTCGTAAAGGGCATTCAACATTGACGCATTGTTTGTTCTACTTTCTGTAATTCAGAAAACGTTGTGCGAAAATAGAAGATTATATTGCATTTTTATCGATCTAAACAGAGTGTTTGATAGTGTTTGTATTTACTGTATGAATTAGGAATAGATGGAAATATATTACGTATAATTAACAATATGTATTCTAAGGTGAAATCGTGTGTAAAATGTTGTAATTTATATTCAGAGTTTTTTAATGTGCATTCGGTTTAAAGGCAAGGGTAGGTAATTTCTCCGATGTTTCCCTTTTTATTGAAGATTGAGAATTATTTCTTCGAGCATATGAAAACTGTGGGTTAAACGTTGATGCTATTTCGCTAATAGTATTGTTGTTTGCCGACGATATAGTTATCCTGGTTAACTCACCGTCCGTACTCCAACATAGTTTAGACTTGTTGATTGATTATTGTAAAACATCGGGGTTAGAAGTAAATTCTTTAAAAAAGCATTTTTTTTTTAGGAAAAGGGGTCCACTAAAGCAAGAGGAGAAGTGGACATACAATAATAAAGAACTGGAGGTGGTAAACGATTATCTAGGCACTTAAACAAAACATGCACATATTTAGATTTTCGGAGGGTATTTTAACTGTTTTTCTACTCGTATAATATGAGTTATGAATTGAATTGAAGACGTAGCCCAGTTTGTAAAATCTAGTACTAATCTTGCCCTCTTTACAAAGCAACACAATAAACAAAAAATAAAAATCTATATTGTGATTCAATAACAATTTTAAGGAAAACAATTTCAGTTATACAGTTAAAGATTTAACTGACATGCAAGTTATTATATGCTTTGGGATTTCGCTCCAAATTACTGGCTCAGTGTAAGATATACTCCTGATTTGGCTTAGGAATCGTAAGGTTAATATCACAATGAGATCGTAAATTGTGTGACCTTATGTTATGTAACTCAACAGATCCAATATATAAGAATGAACAAGCTGCTTAGAAACTTTAAACATGAATTTAGCTTTATTAAAAACAATTCTTTGGTCAATTATCATTGCATTTATAGTGTTCATTGCATCATTTGAACCTGTATATTCGTTGCCTAACATAATATGACAAGCTCTTCTTTGTATTTTCAAAAGATTATTATTGTTTCCCTTCGTTGTATTTCCCCATATAATATTGCAAAAATCAAAATGTGGCTGGATATAAGCTTTATAGCAAATAATTATATAGTTAAGTTGAATGTATTGCTTTATTCTAGATTATAGCCACAGATATGATGATAATTTCTTTCGAATGCGTATTTTATATTCATCCCACTTAAGGTTTCCACTCAGTTTTACGCCTAATACTTTACTTTCAGAGGTCAATTGAATATCAATGTTATTGTAGTTTAAAGACAAAGGTGAGTGTTGTAGTACTGCGTGCTTCTGAGGTGTTGTAATTAATAAGACTTTAGTTTTTTCGGTGTTTAACACCATGCCGTTTTCTAAGCACCAGTTTTGCAATATATGCAGTGCAGCTTGCAGATTATGTTCAATTGTAATTAACGAATCATTAATATCATATATAGTTGTATCGTCAGCATACATATCAGTATGACTTACTGTGTCACTCATGTTTAGAGGTAGATCATTAATAAATATTAAGAAGAACAGGGGGCCAAGTAATAACCCTTGTGGTACTCCACAGGTAACACCATTTAGATTTGAAAAAACACACTATTTAGTTGAACTTTTTGTTTCCGGTCAGTTAGGTATGATGTAAACCATTTTATGGCCAAATCGCTACATTTATAAAGTTTAACTTTTTCAATAATATATCGTGATTATCTAAATCAAATGCTTTTCTGAAGTCTACCATGATTGTTCCAACAAACTTTCCTTCATTTAGGGCTTTAAGCCATTTATCTATCATAAGAACAAGTGCTGTTTCACAGTTGTTATTTTTACGAAAATCACTTTGTGACTGTATTAGTAATTTAAAAGAGAGAGGAATTCCGTGAATGAATCGTATACATGCCTTCCAATCAGTTAAGAAAGAGTAGGTATAATGGAAATTGGACGATAATTATTAACATCATCCGCAGCACCTGTTTTAAATGAAGTTTTGACTTTAGCAATTGTCCATACATCAGGAAAAGAACCCGACCTTAAGCTGCAATTAACAATATAGGCTATGCTCTTTGCAATATATACTGCAGATGCCTTTAAAAGTCTTGCAACAATGTCATCCAGACCCTTTGACTTTGAAATATCTAAATTAACTAGAAACTTCGTAACTTAATTGAGCTTCCGTTATCAAAGGAATGTTAAAGCAAACATCAGACGGAATTTTATCATTAATAAAACGAACAGCCTTTTCAAAACTGGATTCTGGAATAGGTTGTTTAAGCTTGTTGCTATATTAATAAAATAAAAGCTGTTGAATTCATTCACTTTGTCACAGGCTTCCGTGATTGCTGAGTCTCCTTTAGTGAGTTGGTTTATATAACAATTACTGGTCACTTTTGAAGATGCGCCGTGTTCTTTAAACAGTTTCCAAATCGAGTTCGGGTATGATTTACCGGGCCCTCTTCGATCTTTCGCTCATAAGTGCTCTGTTTTGACAGTTTTATCAGCTGACCAACTATATTTCGCGAAATTCTATAATTATCAGCATCGTTAATTGCCTTGTAAGTAAAGTACTTTAATTGCGTCTAAAATATCGGAATTTATCCATTCGGGCTGTTGCAAATGTTTCACTCTATGTATTCTAGTTGCCGCGTGGGTAAAAAGGTTCATCCATAAATTAAGCGCTTCGTTAGGGTCGGTGAATGTTCGACCTTATCCCAAATAACACAATTAAGATCAATAAGATCAATATTAAAAATTTCCTGATCAAACTTTTTAAATGATCTGTATTTTATTGCCAAGTGCACATTTTTGCTACTAGTCGCGTTGATTTTTCGTGTGCAGAATATCAAGTAGCAATCACTGAGTGCTACGCATGGCACAGCCGGGTAAGCAGTATTTTCATGACAGTTTGTATATATGTGATCTATTAGTGTTTTTGAACTTGAAGACACACGAGTAGGCAATGAGCTGAGTGAAACCCAATGACAGAATAAAATTCAACCAATCGGTTTTTATATCCTTATTTAAAAGGTCACGATTAATATCCCCCAGGATAATAGTTTCCTTTTCCTCTAATAGAATTGTTTCTATTTTTATTTTCAAAATGTTCTTTCCATAGCTTCAGAGATAGGGCGTCTATAAACAGACCCTACAAGAAATGGTTTACTTTTGTTTTGTTGGATCTCAGTCCAAATGCACTCAGTGTTATCGTCTTCTTAGTTATAACTATACGGGTGCTTTTGTCAATTATTCGATGCGTTTGTTGGATCGAGATTGGTAGTCCAGGGGAACTCTCGGGTGATTGGCACTGCTCATTAAATCCTGCCACGTTAGGGCCATAAATCTGTGATTATAATGGCCCAAGAGCACAAGCCACTGAATGATAACATCTGTATAAATTCCTGTGTCAGTTCTGTATTTCTGGGAGGAGAAATGAAGATACTAACTCAGCAAACTGAACTGATAACATAGTTTTATATAATAAAGTCATACAACTATTCTTCAAAAATACACCATCGACTTCAATAAATATGCATAAATACAATTTTAATAATGCTATATGATTAATAATGTTTTTATTTCATGCTTTCTGACATACTTCTGACTTCTTACATAATCTTACACCAGACCCCTTACTCTGTCATAGACTGCTCTAATCTGGAGGAAATATTATCAGCATGTGACCTTTGTTATTATATACCTATCAGGTGTAGCACACTCATTGGAAAACAGGAAGTGCTTGCCTGGGGTATCGCATAATGGCTACTGATAAATAATTCTCATTTCTTTTACTAAAAAAAGGCATTTTCACTAATTTAGAGTGCCAGTGTTGGTTTATATCACATTGGTAATGTATTTGAGACATTTTATAATGATTTTCATGTTAAAAACTGTTCTTAAAAAAAAAAAAATTCTTGCATGAACATAAGTGTATGAATACAGTAAATCGGCATATTATTGTTGACATCTTTCGGCAGTCTACAAATTCAACAGTAAAAATGTTTCTTAGAAGAAATATGACCCCCACTTTTCTGGTGATTTTCTTGCAATTTAGATGTTATATTGGATGAACAGGTAAGTTATTCTTGTTTAAATTGGGCCCAGGTATAAATGGCAACACTGCATTTCAATTTCAAAACGTACATAAGTCAATGCAAAAATCAATGGGCGTGTTACACCTTCAGTGATTTATAAGGATTTTTCAGTGGCATATTTTTAGTATCAGACAAAAGTGATATCATAGTGTGACGATATCATTTTTCTATATCATCACTGGTGTGATGATATCACTTTGCCGGAACTACTTTTTTTTACCATTTTTGTATTTAATGGTACTGCAGATTGCTATTGCTTTCAAGTATATGTCTTAAATATCCTTAAAAAAATCACTGTTATGTATATAATAAATAGAATAATCAACATTCTCGGTGTGATACAAAATATATGTCACTCGAACACGTTGTAATTCGGTTAAAGAAACTCGTTCTTCGAACTCGTTTTTTAACCGAATTACGTGTTCTCGTGATATATATTTCGTATCACACTGAGACTGTTGATTATTCTCTAAATATTAATGCACCCTGGGATCATCAATGTCATTAATTTGACATATTATTAATTATTATCATAATACATATTATTATTATCATAGACATAGATACCTGGGGCCAGTTGTTCAAAGAGGCGTTAAATGTAACGCTATGTTAAGCTAACGGAGCGCTAAAATCCTTAACATAGCGTAAGCAAACGCTACATTAATTATATGTTGTTCAAAACAGTTTAACGCTAATGTTAAGTTACACTAACGTTAAAAATTAATACCAGCGTTAAATATTAAAAAGCCATGTTAACGCCAGCGCTAAAACCTAACACTAACGTTAACATAGTGTTGTTAAGCATTTTCCCAGAATGCAGTTCTCTCACTTTGCACTTCCCACATAAACAAGATGGCTGCTCTGGATGTTTCTGATGCCAATTGTCAAAAAAAAAGGAAAAGAAGTCCAAATTTCAGCAAAGAAGAAGTTTTGAAACTGGAAGAAGAGGTCACAAAAGGCGAAAACTTGAAAGTGTTGACGAGTAAATTTTCAACAACTGTTACTAACAAACTGAAAAATGAAATATGGGAGCATATTGCCAGTGAGGTGTCTTCCCTTGGAGTTTGTACAAAAACGGCTCAAGATTGTTCGAACAAATGGCAAAATTTAAAACGAGAGGCCAAGGAGGCAATGACTGAGCAGAGATTGGAACAACGGATGACAGGTGGTGGGCCGAAGAAACTTTGTCTGACATCACAGCATGAGCGGATTGTGTCGGTGATGGGAGGCAGTGCTTCGTTTTCTGGTATAACTGGTGGCATGGACAGCGATGAGTGTGGTATGTGTGCATGTTGTGTTTAAGATATACTGAACAATATTTTGGTAATATGTAATTTCATTAACAATGTTGTCTGTCACCATGGGGAAGAGTGAGAAACAAACTTTTATGGATCTGTTATGTTAATTCACTCATACTTTCCATTTAAATCATTTTTTTCCCCTGTAATTCCTAAAAAACAATGCACACTCTATTTTTATAAGGAATTTTAGCACAAAAAAAAAGAGTATAATCTTGTTTATTCAATATCTTATAGTATGTCGTCTGCTGTCGAAGTGTATACAAGAGTATGTATTTTTAGTAACAACTAAACAAGGGATTCCCCATCCATGTGCTGTTTACTTTTAGCTATACCCTCTTAAGAAAGCTAAGTCATTAAATGTACATTATATTTACCCCTACTTTATCATGTATAAGTGTCTTATAATTGACTATTTTTTTAAAATACGGTACCTTTCACTGGCAAACTGCGGTGAAATATGATCAAATATGCCCAACTTCAAATTCACTGAAATTACAGCCGGGATACCGTGTCGCTTAAATCAATAAAAAAAAACTGGTTAAGTTCGAATTAGACTATTCCGATTACTCTAGTACATGGGAGTAAAGAATAGTTTCTAAAAGTATACACATTTGCACTAGCGGATCTGTTATGTCGAGCATTATTATAGTGAACGATGACGGCAGACCATACTGTTTAAGCGTTGTTTTGCACACGTTTTACTATGATCCTAAAAGTTAAGATCTATGATGTGGAATACCTTGACCTTTTTTTCTCCAGATGGCATGAATTACATGGCCAATCTACCCCAGGAATCTGCTGAAGAGCCGCAAGAAGAGATGTCAGATGAACCTGAGACTTCAGGTGTTTCGTGCAGCAGCAGCAGGCAATCGAGTATGTGGAAACTGAAGGACCACGTGAGGTATTAATGGTATTATTTTTCTCCACTTTTCTTTGAAATCCTTTCCATGCGTAAGTACGACTACACCTACGTCATAAATGTCAACATATAAATACAACCCACTGTCTAATTAGCGCATCTAGCAAAGGGGGTGTGGGGTGCGAGTGCAAGAGATGAGAAAAAAAAGTTTTGGTATGATGATTTACGTCATTTTTAATACATACAGACCACCCACTTTTCCTGGGTAAAACCAGTACTGTACACCTCCCGCCATCCGTAAGAATCGACACTTCTTCACAAATCGAGCTCCCAGTGGGATTGGCAAAAAAGTAGTTGAAGAGATAGAGAGGAAGTCCGGACCCCTCCCCTACTCCTCGCTGAGATTTGAGAGAGAGAAAGAGAGAGAGAGAGGAGAGAGAGAGAGTCAACCCTTCCCCCACACCCAAATCTTAAATCCTCGACACTAACCACCGCCCACACGCTGACAAAAATTCCACGTATGGGTCACTCTATTTGAAAAAATTGAAAAGTTATAAAGAAAATAACATTTATAAACTTCAATGACAGTACGAAATTTGAAAGCAAAATAAATCAAAGTACTAAAAGTACTGAAAGACTGCGGTTATTACGAAATTAAAGAGATAAATGAAGTGGGGTTAATTGGCACGTGGCATGTCGAAAGTTAGGACATAATCATGTCTAATATTGCATAAACAATATTTGTTCACTATGCGTGGTACAATTATCAATGCCGTTCTAAATAACCGAGTATAACGCTCATAGATGAATGTGCATTTGTTTAATGAAGATATGTTTTGCAATTGCATCGTCATCGTTATCCGAACAATACTCAACCTATGCAATTTATTTTCCAGTAAATCAGAGGTAAAAAAGACCAAGAGAGTCACACAAGAAGATCTGGCAGTGGTGCAGATGCGATACTTTGAGGGTGAGATTGCAAAACAGTCCTTAGAGATGAGGAAATTAGAGCTCCAAATAAAATTATTGCAGAAAATGGATGATACTAATGACAGACTCACAGCACAAGATCTGTTTGCTGCACTTCCCTTCTTATCACAGTAAAAGATACAGTTCATTGTTTTGTTTCTCATAAAAACAGCTTTTATTATGAATATATATATATAGGGAAGGACTTTATTTAATATGCCATTTGCACAGAAAATGTAAAAAATATATTTTAAATAGTTTTTGAATTAAAGTAAATTGGTCCTTCTTTGTACTACATTGCATACAAATCAGATATCGGATTTTCATGCAAGGATGTCCTGTATATACTTTGTTAGTATGTTAATTACCTTGTTCACGACCGCTGCAATATGTAGCTTAACATCAGTTCAATGGAATGTACTACATCTGTATTATTTACTTGTTAAACTTATTTGTATCACTATAATTTCGTGGTTTTATTAATACACATAAATGGTAAGGCTTATAATAAAATTATTTCTTATAATTCAGGAACCAAGTTTCTGCTGTATATTTAGAAAACTATATGTATATACCTAAATGTTGGACATTCTGTGATGAGCATCTGGGAACAGTCATAACAAAACATTTTATTGTTAAAATTGTAATTATTTCCCGGAAACCCATATTTCACATGAATAGCTAAGTGTAGATGTAATAAAATATGTTCATAACAATTATTTCACGTCATATGGCATTGTTACTGAAACTGAAATACACGCTTAAGTGAATGTCTTCACGAAAAGAACATGCTGACGATGTGATCCCGGACGGTCTGACCGTCACGTCTGTGTCCAGCGTAGTTCTCTTCCGGTATTTCCTGGTCATCTACCTCTTCGTCTAGGTCTGGTTCGCTCAAAAGGAGCGCAATGTTGTGCAATATGGCACATGCCGTAGCAATCCTACACACTTTCGTAGGTGCCATCCTCACCTTAAATGAAAGGTTAATTACTTAAAACTAAAGTGTTTATAAGGTTAGCCATTTATCAAGTGTGGGACATATTATTGCTGTAATTGCAAAGCCAGACAAGAAAAGTATTGAGTTAATTAGTGACGACGACGTTTTATTACATCATATACTGTTTAAAAAATGGAAGCTTTACAAATGCACTAATGAAATAATATCAATGTTTCAGTCATACCTTACGAACCGCAGTAAAATTGTTACGATAAATATAATTGGTACTCTTATCAGACCATAAACATATTACATGTGGCGTTTCACAAGGGATCATACTTGGGCCACTATAATTTGTATTATTTATAAACGATCTACCTATATGTCTAGTAATATAGACGTGTATTCTGATGACACTACAATTTACGATGTATAAATAGATATGATCAATCTAGAAGAAAAAAGTACAATATTCGTTAGACCACCTTCAAATATGGTGTAAAGATAATGGTATTTGATTAAATACTGGGGAAAAACACAAAGTCATGTTCATTACAACTAGACAGAAACGTGCACATATGAATGATACCTGATTGATGCTTAATTGTGGAAATATAGATGTAAAAATAACAGGCGACAAAATATGAGGCGTAAATATTGACGAAAATATGCAATTGAATAACCATTTTCAGTATATTTCCATAAAGATATCGTCATGGTGTGGCTTCTATCCACAATACGTTCATATATATCGCGTGAACATAGCTTATTGTTCTACAATACATATTTACAACCTTATCTTAATTATTGCTGTGTTATATTTGTGAAATATATATACTGAAAGGAAAAAGAAACGCAGGGTGCGTATTTCCGCTTTATATTGTATGTTTAATATGCTACTGCTAATCGAATGGAACAGGGCGACATTAGGCCTGTCCTTTTAGAAAGAAGGTTTAAACAGCACTGAACACACCAATGGTTACCCCTTTAAAGTTTCATTATCGTCAGAATGTGCATTTGGCTCAAGCAGGTGAGCAAACTTAGGCTTTAAATGTTGCAATCACTTAACATTAAATACAGTACTGAACTGGCTCAATTTTTCAAAGAGGAACTTCAGCATTTATGAATTTCTTGTTACAACGTGTACTGTGATTAAAACGTCTACAACATCACAGTTGTGTCCTTTCTCTAACTAACTGCACTTTTTTTTTTTACAAAACATCTTGGGATTTCCTTGAATATATATGGAATTAAGTGTGCAGTATATGCAATATATAGCGGAAATACGCACCCTGCGTTTCTTTTTCCTGTCAGTATACTCATTCGAAAAAATTGGTTTTCTTCAAAAGGCATGTAAAACATGTTTGCAGACGATATGGTTTTGTTGGGTCTTACCCCAGGCGATTTACACTCATCATTGGATAAGCTAAAATAATACTAACGGAACTTACGACGTTGTATTTCGCATATTTACTCTAATAGATAGTGTGACAACAAGACAATAAAACTGTTTTGTCTTTATCTCAAATCTAATTTCAAATCTCTTATATTATTGGAGGTTACAGGGTTCAATCCTCCGTGGTGCCACTGAGTTTCGTCGGTGTGTTCTTGGGCAAGACACTTTCCCTTAGCCTCGTCCGTCGGATGGGTACGTAAACCGGGCGGTCCCGTGTATCGGTCTATCCTCCGAGCACGTTAAAGAACCATAGGAATCTATTCGTTAATAAGAGTAGGGCAGGTTCCCGGATTCCTATGTATCCTTCCCCTCTCTCTGGGGCGGCTCTAAATAACCTATACTGTGTTGATGAGCCGTTAAGCAACATTCAATTCAATTCAATTCTTATATTATTGTATAGTTCATGCGATATATGATGTATTAGATAAATACTATTCAGATTTAATCACTTATGCTCAATTAAAGCATGTTATATGTGGGAGTGTACCTTAAAATGCTACTGAAAGGTAAAATAAATGCATACTCAAAAAATTGCCTATACTACACTATTATATGTTGAAGTTCCGCTTTAAATAGTCAATCCATTTCAGTATTATGTTAAGAGGTTATACGAATCTTTCATGGGTATCCGGTGAAGATAGGGAATTCCAACCCTCGGTATAAGTGTTTTTATCGGAACCGAGGCTTGGAATTCCCTATCTGAACCGAATACCCATGATAGATTCTTTTTCTTGCATATCAGAGACATGTTGTGCGTTAACGCCTCCAGCTACTTGCGTTTTGCATGTTTTCCTGCATACCGGATGTTGGCGCGCGTGAATTTTTTATCTCGACCCTAGGGTGAGATGGAAATATCTACCCCCGGTAAAATGACGGATATCCTTGTCCGGTATGCAAGAATGCAACGTCTAAAGCCTAATTTTAGGCTATTATAAGAATATTTGTGTTTCTTTGGTTTAATATTATAACAAAATAACATATACAATAATAACTCAATAAAATAGTATATTGGTACAATAACAACAATACATGCAGTCAATATTACTTGATTTCTAGACATGATTATGATGTATTTTATATTGTAACGAATGTGTGGTGAATGACTTGTAAAATAAAAAACAATTAAAAAAATAACATTTTCTGTGTGTTTTAATCATACTATTTCATATATTTCAACTATTTACATTTTAAAAAACAATGGCATTGAAGTTCAAAATAAATTTAGAAAAAAAATGAATCTGATAAATAACTTTTCGAAATGGTTGTATTAATAGTGTATTTTATATAATTATGTTTACCTCCGAATGCAACACATGGAACCTTCTCTTCCATCTACCGAATGTCCGTTCAATGGTGACACGTGTGCCTGTATGGGCTTTCTGGTATCTCAGCCTTGCTGGAGTGTCTACCAGTATAAAGGGAGTTTGCAGGAAGGGTCTGCAAGGATATCTATTTAATAAAAAAAAAATCATGTATATATGTGCATGTGGTTTTACATGACGTTAACACACCTTATTTGGTTATGTAGGGACATCGGACAGCAACCTATGAGGTAGATGAGATAAAGGGTGAAGTTTCTCCATCAAACATGCCTCCACCATGGAGCTAACCCACGGGGCAGATGTTCTTTTTTTTTTATTATGTAATGTGAATCCTCTATCGTATCTCTACCGTATCGCATATACGCTATACGCTATGGTTTATGTTTTCGACGGAAAGTCCCGAAAATATCCGATTTATTCAATAGCTTAACGAGCTTGGTATGATCCGTTCACCGAAATCAAATAGTTTTATGGAGGTGCCCGATTGGTTTAAGGCGTCTGCTACTGGGCGTCCTTGGACTGCAGCTTCGAATCCATTGGTAAGTGGTTAGAACAAAATAATTTCCAACAATATGATATTTTATGATACACTGGTGAAGGGTGGAGAAGGGAGCTGGACCAAAGAAAACGATCATAAAGCGTTTTTTCAGCCCACACATATTGTTCTTATTGTTTAAATGGGTGTATAGAGGACTTAAACCTATACTATGGCAACCAGGGTCATTCAAATACATTTATCGATATATCGTGTGGTCACGAACATCATATTGATGTTTTCTTGGTGTGAATTTAGTTCAGAATCAACTTTTAAATAAATGAAATAAAACATCCTACGGACCGAACCTATTATTTTTGACCGATGGAACAGAAACGGACAATTTTATCTCATTTCATGGAGGTAAACTAACCCGCTGTCTCCAAGAATAACTCCATCCGAAAACGTTCTGTGTTGTGCCTCCAACTTCTGCCTCAGTCCAGAGGTCCTGAATACGTGACTGTCATGAGCTGACCCAGGCCAACTAGCACAAAAGCTGGTGAATTTACCTGAAAAACAAACCAAACACATTGTGATTGATAGACTGATAGACCCTGTGATGTGTAAACTCGCTTTTCTTCTTCAGACTTCATTACGCGGACCGAATATTACATTTCGTACCCCAGGGGCTGGGTCGGGGATGTGTAATAAAAAAAAAATCGAGTGTGTGGTGGCGGGGTGGTGCGGTGTTTGAGGCATAGAGGCATAGCTATATGTGTAAGAATTGAGCAAAACAACACAGAAATATGTATGTAAAAAAATGTGTAATAAAAAAACGAGTTTCGAGTAGGGATGGGGGAAACTTGAGGCGGTGTGGGCGGGGTGGGGGAGGTCAGGTAGCGGAGAGGGGGCAACATAGATATGCGTGTAAGAATTGACCGAAACAACACAGTGGTGGAGGCGTGGGGGACATGGTTACATAATTAAGTGTAAGAATTGCACAAAAAAAAAAGGTGTAATAAAATAAGTTTTCGTGTGTGTGTTTGTGTGTGGGGGTGGTGGGGTGGTGGGGGTGAGGGGGGGGGGGGGTGCAAAGCTGTATGTGTAATACTTGAGTAAAACAACATAGAAATATGTATGTAAAAAAATGTGTAATAAAAACGAGTTTCGAGTGGGAATGGGGGAATGGGGGAAACTTGAGGCGGTGTGGGCGCGGGTGTGGGGGGAGGGGAGGTCAGGTAGCGGAGAGGGGGCAACATAGATATGTGTGTAAGAATTGACCGAAACAACACAGAAATATGTAAAACAAAAATCGAGTTTCGAAATAGTAGGGTGGGGGAAGGCGTGGGGGACATGGTTATTTGTGTAAGAATTGCAAAACAACAAACAGAAATGTGTAAAAAAAAAAAAAAGAGGGGGTGGGGGCATGTAGTGGGGAAGGGAAGTGAGGGACGGCAAACGGGAAGGGGCGGGGAGGAAGGAGCCCCATGCCCATAAAGTATGAATAAGATGCATAATGCTATAAGAAATCCCAAATCAAAATACAAATGTAATACATATAATTGTAAACACAGCTGACACGCAACCCTTTATGTGGGATGCCGACGCTGACGCAGGAGTGATAATATTAGCTCTTTTATTCTTTGAATAGTCGAGTTAAAAATGTATTTTTCTAAAGAAACCTTGATGTTGAAAAGACAATGAACTATTCACTGCCACTAATACTCCAATTCTCCTCCATTTAGGGACCGATCTTATTTTTATCAAGAATAGGAGTGGAGGCTGAGTTTTTTCCCCCACCCACCAAGTCACCTCTCAATGTTTTCAGCCACCGTTTCGAGGGTGTGTGGGTATGGGGTTGAGGGGGATGGGTGTGGGCAACAGCGACTAGCATACCACAGAGGGAGATTAGTCATCAGGATATATTTTTTTTATCACTCCAAGTCGGATTATTTTTTCAGAATAAATGCCCAGTCCCCTACCAAAAATATGGCTATCGCTCCCTTAATCCAAAATGTTATTTTATCAGTGATGTAAGCATAAAATACAAACGCTTCCTCCACTATCTATCACGGAATCAACGCATTTTTATCACTCATTTGACTTATTTAATGCAGATTTATAAACAAAGATAATGATTAAATGCAGCAGCTGATTGGACATAAAGTTATGTAAGTAAATAAAAACTTGAATGTATTATAAAGACTAAATAATGTATGATAAAGTGGGTGGGGTAACGTAAACAAGGTAAACAAACCTTCGTGATCACATACTGCCTGGATATTAACACTGTGAAAACCTTTCCTGTTGATAAAGGATGGCTCATCTTCCCTTGGTCCTTGAATCCTGACATGGGTACCATCTATGCATCCAACCACATTTGGAAACCCCTTCTTCCGGAAGAAGGCCCGTTTGATCGCTGTCTTCTCTTCTAGGGTTGGCCATGTTACAAAGTCATTAAAATGTTTTAACAGGGAATTGGTCACATCCTCTATGGCCCTACTCACTGTCCCTTTATTAAATCCCATTGTGTCTCCTATAACTTCTAAAAAGTTCCCTGATGCATAAAAACGTAGGGCTATCATAAGTTGATCTCTAACTGACAACGCATTTCCTCTTGAAGTTGGATGTTCAAGGTCTTCTTTCAACAGATCCTCAAGAAAATCCAAACTGTCATGTCCAAACCGGTAACGACTTCTCATTTCTTCGTCTGATAACCTATCTAAATGGGTTGTTCTTCGATATTCTCGTGGCTTTCGCAAATTCGCATGAAAGAAAGCGGCCATCTTGGATAAAGATAACGCTAGCGTTAAAATTTAATTGAGGTACATTACCACAATTAAATTGGACCGTTAAATTAGCTATTTAACGCACTGTTAAAAGTAACGTTGATTTGAACAACAGGTTTAATGCTACGTTAAAAGTAACGTAACGTTAAACCTTACTTAACGTAGCGTTACATTTAACGCCTCTTTGAACAACTGGCCCCTGATTGATGTCTATGTTATTATTATGAAACAATACGTGTATACATATATGTGTTAAATGAGCGTAAAACCCGGGGCTAGAGGGCGTGAGCGGTAGCTAGCATATTTCACTACCGTTCAAGAACAGTCTCAATCAAACCGAGACTGCAATATTTTGTATGTGTCGTATTCGGCCGTTTCCAAAGGTCCATTATCATACTCTTTTGTTACCATTCTTGTTTAGAACACAGTGTAGTACAACCTTCAATAGATTACATTTATTATACCAGTTACCAGTTATATTCACCAATACAAATAGTTTAATGCAAAATTATTTTCACTTTCTTGATTCTTAGTTCACATTGCATTGAGTCGGCATTGATTCACATAAAACCATAAAACATTCTGGATCAGGACTTTATACTCTAGTAGCAGACACATGGTGATAATGGGGTCTGAGTTACGAGGTCAGAGAGTAATTTCTTTACAATCACTGTCAATCACCCGAGAGTTCTCCTGGACTACCAATCTCGGTCGGTCTCGGTCTTTAAGTGCTACAGAAAGAATCCATTTGAAATTATGTAAACAAGTTCTGAAAGTAAAATCATCTACAAGTAACGTGGGCGTGTATGGCGAACTGTGTCTGTAGTCGTTATATACTTGGTAAAAAAGGTTTTGGACCAGGGTATATAAAGTCAAATAAAAATAAAACTAGTGGACAGAATTTAAGTATCTTCTTTTAGTAACCAAGGTCTACCCTACCCGGTTAATTTGGTACCAGAAACATTAAAATCCAAACAAGATTTGATTTTAAAAAAATATCGCGAACACACAAAGGGTCTGTAAAAAATGTTGCAAAGTCTATAAAAAGTAACAGTTACAGACATTCGAGTAACCAATAAAAAGTTGATTTTTTTCTTCATTTTTTTCATTGTAAACGATAATTATTGTTGGTTGTTGATCTGTTGTCAATTATCAACTGAGATAATAAGGGATAATAATAAAATCCGTCAACTGGTTTTCTTTTTATGCGCCATTATATGCCCTGGTCCAAAACTTTTTTTACCGAGTATATATAGCAAGCTATGTTAATACAACTAACTGCATGCACATTCTGGTGCAAGGTGCAAAGTGGTTAATTCTGATAATTTTATATTATCAACTTTGTATACAGATTTAGTTAAATTTTAAGAACCCGTAAATCTTTACTTTTAGTTTGCACATATACATTATTATATGACATGAACACCTGGACAAATTGTTTTTTAACCACATGGTGGCCCGTTTATTCTCCCCGTCATAGGAGTGAAAGGGTGGGGGAGGACCACCCCTGTTCACACCTTACATAAATAATAAAATAATGATATATTTCTAATTATAAATCATCAAATAATTCATTTTTAACCGCTCATTCTTGCTTTTTCTCATTTTCAGTAAAGATTACTTTAATTATAATTGTTAACTAAGGATAAAAATATAACAATTGAGAAAAGAAGAAAAAAAGGAAGGGTATTCATTATTTGTGATTTTTTTAAAGTTCGTTCAAGATATTAAGTGATAGTGGAATGATTTGGAGAATGGGTTTTGGATAAATGGTTTTGTAGTGTAGTGTAGTTTTGCTGACTTTTGGCGGGTTAATTTCTTTAAATATAGTCGGCCGTCCTTTGAGGATGGCATCAAGTAGGTTTTAAGTGTGTTGCATAATACGATTGATTTATATTGATTAAATACATTTTTATTAAGCGTTAATATTGAGTGTCGTCATTGTTTAGGATTAGATTGATTTTAGCTAGGTGCCTAACCTTTTGCGAACACACTAGTTTACACTTTCTAACTAAACACAAGCGCTATATGGTTCCAAGTATTGAAAAGGAGTTATTTATCTTTGAAAATATTCATTGATGACTTTGTTTCTTTTGCAGTAGACACATACAAATGAAGGAGTTTCATTGATATTTCTTAATAAATGCAAACACTTAAACTATACTGAAATAGAAGAAAAGAACCTTTTACCTAAGGATGGCACACAAAGCCATTATGGCTTTTTTTCCAATTGGGTCATTATACATGGAATGTTAATATATTAATTAATGAATGCTGACAAATATTGACACAAAGTTAAACCAAAAATGCCCAGATTTAGGGGTTGAGAATGGTATTTTGGCATCTGTGTTTCTATAATGTAATTTAAAGAGTAACTACATATTAATCTGCAAGTGAATATTTCTCTTAAATTAAAATGAGGCACTTAAAGTCTGAATTGCATAAGTCGTACTTCTCTGCAATTATTATTTCTGCTGAAAACGTTGTTTAAAAATGGGCATTTTCATGTGATTGAGTCAATGCTGTTTTGTGAAGCGATGTTAGTTAACATACTCATAAAGCTTTTATGTTATTAAAAAAAGTAAGTATATAAGTCGAATAGGAAATTTACATGGAACAGGAAATTTACACAGAACACAGTCAACCAAAAACACGCTTTCAAACGCTTTCAAACAATCATTACAAAGACAGATAAAACACAGAAGCAAAGTACGCGACACCACAAACATAATTTATTGAAATAATTGAATTGAATTGGGGTTTTAAGGCGCACCAACACAAGAAAGGTTATATGGCGCCTAACAGGAATGAACAGGCTCATCCTCCATGTACATCGAGATAAAATATGGAGAACGGACCTAGAACGTTCTCACCCTTAACTGCAGAGTTGCTGCAAATTCTATTGTAGACACTCCATTTACGCTGGAGCCACGTTATAGTTTTTATACCAATGCTTTAATGATATTAGAGAGATGGCACATGAAACAATGCAGGGGACATGATGAAGACCTTTAATAAGCATAAACCAAAAATGATAAAATGAACATGAATTTTGGTGGGGGTGTGGGGTGGGGACCACACGGGGCATATACTGAATGAAATAGCAAGTACATATGGATAACTAGCTTAAATAAATATATTGTAAGTTTATAATGTGAAGTATTTGAAAACATTGGAATGACATAGAGTGATATTATTTTTCATCTGTTATTTGTGTTCCAATGTAAGTATCAGAGTTATTTCCCATTTAGTTAATACAGCATATTTCATATTTAAAAATTACACATATAGTAAAGAGCTTGATTTAACTTTATTAGATAATTTTTCTGGTTCTCAAGTTATGAAAAACACAAAACCAATTGACAGTAACTTTGCCATTATAAAGATAAAGGGAACCAACGTTTACCATCTGTGAAATTACACTGAAATAAGTTTCTGCATAGCTGGTAAATTTAAACATTTTGATTTTTTGTTTTTCGCAGATATCGTTTGAAAACAATGCCCTGTATATAATCCATAATTATGTTAATTATATTGTTCAGGACCTCTGCCACGCATAGTCTAGAACATGAGAAACAGGATTTACCACGTTATTTCCTAGCTAAACTTATTTCATTCAGTATTTGAAGGACAATAAAAAACAAAAACATATTTAACCAAAAAAAATAAAAATAAATGTTTGTTTCTGGTCTTCCAATCGTTGCTATTTTTTAGGCCCCGATCCTAAACTATTTTTGCCCCCCTTCACCCCCACAAAAAATAATATAAAAACAAAAATTGTTTAAGTGTTTTAAGGTGTATTAAGTGTCCGTTTTATAATAGACCACCCGTATTATGTTCAAGAAACATGTTTCGATGTTCTTGATGTGAATTTAGTATATTAAGGAATAAAATAATAATAATAATAATAATAAAAATCCTACCTACATAACTATCCTAATATTTTTGGGAACTAGACCAGAAACAGAGGTATTTTTTTTGCCTTTGTCTTTGAGTGACCCCATTCATTTCATGGTAAACATATACCTTCATCACTTACACTGTCAAAAGCCTTTTAAAGGGACACTATAATTTATATATTTGGGTCAGTCTTATCCTGAGTTTTCATCCGTGATGTATAACCATTAATAAGATTCTATCAGTGTTTAATGAGTTGGTCATTAACATTAACAGACGAATGGACTCGGAAGCTATTTCAATGGACGCCTAATGGAGTATTACATATTCCCTGCTTCAGTCAGATAATGGTATTTTGTGGTTAATGCTATGATAATTAGTGTCTGAATAAATAAACTTATTTCACGAATTCGGTAAATATATATAGACTTTTGCTCCAGCCAAAAGCAAAGGTCAAAACAAAACGTGTTTTCTACTTATAAATAAAATAACAAGCAACACACAGTGAGACATACATTAGAAATGATTATCAGCATTTCAAGGATTTATCCTAAATTGTAAAATATGTAAACGACTTATTTTTGATGTTCAAGTTCAGAAAAAAAAGACAAATCGCATGTTCGACAAATTGCCAAATAAATCAACGCTCACCAGCCACTACCCGTGTAAACAAATTACACTATCCAAATAAGAGCGTTGAAAATAGATCTAAGCGCACGTTTAAAGTAATCCTGAGCGCGCGTTGAAAATAGTATTGAACACGCAGTTGAAAATAGTCCCGAGCGGTTGGATTTCTTCTAGGAATCACCTTTGAGCTTAAGACATGAATACTAGGTGTTAATATCAGTTCTTGTGGTATAAATGTATATTCACACAGGGAACGCAGCTATTGGTATTTTACGAAGCATTTGTCTACTGATATCAAATTGGATTTCCTGAACACTGATTGAAATGCGTTAGAAGAGAAGGCACCTTCTGTCTGTGTCTGGTGAAAAGTTTCCGTGTTTTATTTTATAGAAATTTAAAATTTGTTTTGGTGATCTTTTAGTTATATGCGAATAGAAATTAAAACATATATTATAAATATATATATAATAATTTCCAGGGATTGACATATTATTTTGAATGAAAATAATGTAGAATAAGTTATTTGTGAAAAAGAGATTGTAAAACAGTTTGATATTTATTCTACAAGGTCGAATCGAGTCAATTGAATGGATTGTTTAAATGGTGCTAGTCTCAAGGAATTAATACGTAAGTTTATACTTTCTATTCTGTTTTAAATATTATTAGGCATTGCTGATCAATCGATCTAATCTCAATATGTAGATTTTAGTTTAAAGGAAATAAGCAAGATGGTTTTAAAGAAGATTATATTTAAGAAATAGAACATCGTTTACTGTGAATTATCGTTTAATATATCACGGTTTGGAGTTCAATTGTAAACAATAATTTCATGAGCCCGAAGGGCGAGTGAAATTATTGTTTACAATTGAACGACAAACCGTGATATTTTATAGATAATTCACCGTAAACGATGTTCTATTTCTATTCTAATACCCCTAAAATGTGAAAATAACGCACATATCTGAAAACTTTCGCATTGTCTCCTAACGTTGCATACGTTACAATGCGGAATGCGCAATGCGCAATGCTTATTCTCCTAACGTTGCAAAAATTACAGTAATATATCGTTCAATATAACGAGATATTTTAAACTAGGCTATATAGTGCGAGTGTATTAGAATTGTTAATATTATTTTTCGGTATCAGTTAACTTTGTGTCCAGAGATGTACATGTAGCTATAAAGGTCTTACACCTCAATTAATTTTCCCATAGGGTTACTGTATAGCCTTTACCAACATCTGAGCTTCAAAGCAGGCCAGCAGACGTTGTTGTTGGTTTAATATCGTCAGTATAGCCAAGACCAGTAATTTAAAACAATAAAATACATAAGTTAGCCAGTTAGTTTTTTTCTCGTTCATGTTTATGTGACCCATATGGAAAATACACAATTCATACACCAGCCAGCTGAATATGTGGTGATTAGGTCAAACACTTCTGAAATTTGAATGAAACGTCATATCAACATGGGATTTTCTGTATCATCTGTCTTTCACACTGCAGATGTATGATAAAGCAAAGAAAAACCTATTTTTCAAATTAAAAATTGCCTAAAATTGAGAAAAAAAATAGAATTATTTTCTATTTTCCTTTTGTCTCTAGGTCCGTGAGCTTTCAGGGGAGATAATAGAGGTGTGAGACCTGAAAGTCGAATACGTAATGTAACAGTCACAGAACGCAGTCAACCAAAATCATACAATGTACATAATATATCTCGACTGTTTTTTGTGTTTCTTCTTTTACGAGGGTCATTCAATAAGTTCTGTCACTAACGCGTTTTAACAATTATGTCCTCGTTGTTAGTGTTAATGTTTGGTACCAAATGAAACAAAGTTTCAATATCATTACATTGATGGTAAAATGAATGCTATATCTTTTGTGTGACGAAAGTTATGGAACATTTAATACACATCACTTATACATACTGAGGCATTTTCGTCCTGATTTTTTCCAGGTATGTTCATTGTTACTTTTTTAAATGCCATTTTCTCTTTAATTACTTGTCGAAGACCTTTAAATTTCTCATACATTACCAGTTATATCTGTGCATTACAAGATTTAGAATTTAAGCATGGTAGATGAAAGGGCTTAGAAATTAACATTTTAAGCTAACGTGTAAAATTAATTCAATGATAAATGGACATTCAATGGAAGGGCAGTCTTCTGAAATAGCGTTTTTGGATGATCAATATTTTCACTAAACATTGTACAAAATTCTACAATAATGTGTTGAATATGAAATTTAAACACTGAAGGACTATGATTTGTAAAACAAATATGAAAACATATTAATACTATGAGAATAATTACGACATTTAAAAGATATTATAACATTTCCGTAAACAAAATGAAGAAAATCAGTGTTATTTCTGCTAAAATTAAGGGATATGCATTCACTCATATCTGGTTTGCAGCAAGATCTTTCCGGATTCTCGACAGTCATTTTCATGGATTATGGGCGAATTACAACAGATGGCGTACAAGAAAATTTAAAAGCATAGAATTATTCAAATATTTTTTACAACGTTTTGTAACAAGGACATTTTCAGAGATGACAGTATCCAACAGGTGTGGTAGGGGGAGGTAATTCAGGGGTATAAATAACCGGACATTTTTCATTTTTGTTGTGTAATTTAAGAGAACGAACCCAGTAGTACTATACATACACTACTTTATCTCAGTGTAATATCCAGTTCAAACGATATATGCCTAGTGACAGAACTTTTTGAAGCAACCTCGTGTAGGTAAATACTAGTTTTTGCACTGAGTTTCTGCGACGGTATTTAAGTCGTTTAATTGTCGCTACTTTTGTTAATTGGCGACGCGTTTATACATGGCTGAAAAAACTACAATACAGGTTCTAATGGATTTCATGTTTTTTCCATAGTTTTACAGATTATCATGATCTATATATTATCACAATAATGTACCATGTTTATACTGGGGAGCACGAAACTATATCATGGTTACCTGTTACATATACATATCTGGCTTACATGTTACATATAGATGTTTCACCAGCTGATTTATAAAGAGAATAATATTAAATATTTCTATTGAAAATATTGAAAGAAAGATATATACATGGACATATACTCAGCAAAAATAGAAACGTCCCTCTTTTAAGCTGTGATTTGCATAGGGTTGAATTTGTTACACTTTGTACACCAATCTAGATATAATTTCATCACTTTATACTTATCACACAATCATTCGGATCAATATTAATAATCTTCAAAAAACAAAGTTTGTCTGTTGCTGCTAAAACATGTTTTTTTTTCAAATTGCGACATCGCTATATTTTTATTATAAAGGGAGGTAATCTGAATTATTCGTTCTTGAAAGCTGTATGGCGCAAAAATGAGTGAAAAGATCAGCGTCTTTTCTCTGTTTTTATGGTGATGAGGTCATTCTCTGTTATTTCAATATAACACAACTGTGTTAACTCAAAGTTTTAACCACAAGACCCGGAAATGCTGTTTAAACCAAATCAAGGGGAATAAATTTGCCCACAAGTTTGATTCAAGGAAAATTGTTTTCATGACGGTGGTGGCCTTTAAACAAAGGTATTGGCATATAAGATTAAATCAAATATAATTTCATTGTGTCTAAATATATGGGTAAAGTTGGGGACGTTTCTATTTTTGCTCAGTATAGTTTGTAATATACTCCTCAAAATAAGTTAAGGACCACAAAATAGAACAGTTATAATTACTAAATCTTTAATATTATGGATTTCATATTCATATAAAAAGTTAATACAGGTGTGTAACGTAAAAATCGTAAAAGCCATTACGTGGTACCGCCTTAATTCCATTAAGCGATGGGAAAGCTTATATAAGCAGGATTTTATAAAGGATATTTCGACAATAAAACACGTTTAGAAACGGGTTTTTTTAGTGAAAATTGCGATAACCTGTTTAAAATGACCTATTAGATGTTTTAATTTTACAATATGCAAGCTTTTAGAGCCGAAATTAAGATTTTCTTTCATACCACAGCCAACCCCGTTTTCTCTTCTTGGAGAAGGGGTTGGATGGGGTATGGAAGTTAATACTCGGACCCCGTAATGAATACAAATAAACTTAAAAGTTACAAAAAAACAGTAACTTGTTCAATTACAGCACTTAAAACATGACTAAAATCTAAACATGGTCTTTAAATTATTTTGAGGAGTATATGTAAGCTTTTGACAAGAAAAAAGGCTTAACCTACTGACGTACTTAAACAAGGCAAATATATTTCATCTCGGGTGGCGAACGAGAAACTGTTGTAACTTTTTTAAATAAAGATACCGATATAGTAGTTTCACATTGAGTCCCCGGTATGTTATTGACAAACTAAGCGATTGTAGCACGGTGTAGAAGGCCATGGTGTCCACACCGGCCATGGTGTCCGCGGATACTATGGCCTAGGTCCCGGTATGTTATTGACAAACTAAGCGATTGTAGCACGGTGTAGAAGGCCATGGTGTCCGCGTATACTATGGCCTAGGTCCAGGTATGTAATTGACAAACTAAGCGAATGAAGCACGGTGTAGAAGGCCATGGTGTCCGCGGATACTATGGCCTAGGTCCCGGTATGTAATTGACAAACTAAGCGATTGAAGCACGGTGTAGAAGGCCATGATGTCCACACCGGCCATGGTGTCCGCGGATATTATTGCCTAGCCCCCGGTATGTTATTGACAAAGCATCGCAGCATACTAAGCGATTTTATTATACCTCATATAAAACGCCCATGCTAAATCCCCATAGACTACAATGTGTAATTTTTTATTATCCCACGCGAGGGAGATAGTACAGGGTGATAGTAAATCGCAGGGTGATAGTATATAAATATCACATCCCATGGAGGGTGATAGAACATATTGTCAACCCGAGATTGGTAATGTCCACCGAGGCTTTAGCCGAGGCTTTAGCCGAGGTGGACATTACCACATCGAGGGTTGACAATATGTTCTATCACCCTCCATGGGATGTGATATTTATTTTATTATACCAAACATCAAAATTCATTTAATCAGCAATTATTTTTTATTAATTTTTTAATTTTTTAATTTTTTTTATTGCCATGAAACATTACCATGAAACATTACCAATTGTTGACTGATCGGGAATGGGGAAATTACATAGAGAATTTTGAGTGAGGTATAATAATAAAAAATTATCGCATGCGCAGCTTTGATGCGCGTTGGAGTGCGTACTGTTTCGGTGACGTCATCGGCTCAGTATGGTGAAATGCTATTTTTAATTTATCATAACTTCAAAAGTACTTTACCGATTTTAATAAACTACCACTCATTTTCTTAGTTACGTTATTTACAAGTCAACGCTATAACTTTCATAGACAAATTTTGAAAAAAGTTGTTTTAGAAAGAAAAAAAAGAAGAAAAAAACCCGGCAAAGTGAAATCTGTACTGAAAATGAACCTTATTTTGGCACGAGCGGATTTCGGTATAATAAAATAAATATCACATTCATGAGAGGGTGATAGTAAGAATGTTTAAATTATCATTAGATTACCTCGGGCGATAATCATATTCTCAGGTTGAACATTCTTATTATCACCCTCTCATGAATGTGATATTTATATATTATTATAGCACACTGCAGTAATTCCAGAGCGCCTGACCATAATGAAAGCCCAAAGTAATCATTAGGAGAAACATTGGCAATGATAATAAAATCATGCACGCATTATAATTCTATTAAGTCGTCGTATTACAGGTTTAATTATCTAAAAAGATAGCGAGAAATTGGATTCCGTGCGATATGTGCATAATTAAACCTTGTGGGAATTAAATCGGCAACTTTGCAGTAATACTGACGTATTACATGCTAATAAACTCAGAGAGATAATAATGCATTGTCAGCTGTAGACGATTAATTCAAATATATAATTGGAAACCTGTGCGTGGTTTGAAAAGACCAATGAGATAAAGGTATTTATTTTATAATAATTTAGAGCCTTCAATATATTGGTTTGATACATTTGTTATTAATTGGTTTATCTAGACAACCAACTGAATGAATTTATCCTCAACCCGATTTTAAGATAATATTAATTTAACCAAGGATTTGCGTTCAATCCACAGAGCCATATTTGATGGATTTATACTTATCAAGAGTGAATACGACATATTGTTTTATTTATGCGCTAGAGAGTAAGCGCAGTCAAAATACCTTTTGTAGTATGGCTTTTGTATTGTACTATAGAACACTTACATATTGTGTATGGTTGTAAAGTATGGTACGGCATGAAATGTTATATGGGGTAACAATGCATGTTTGCATTCAAGCAGCTAAAACAATTGAGTATTTTCATATATACCTTAATAAAATCACTACTGTTAATATCTGCCAGATGTGTTTTTTATATTTACTGTTTAAACTTTTTATATCATTATCACTCTTATCTCTTGTTTGTGTTTGTTGCTTCCAAGGGACTCTCTTTTCAGTGTTATTACAGTTCTTTAATTATGAATATATTCTCATTGCAAAAACTCGCGCTGCAGCATACACCAGGCATGAATTCACCAACCATTCTTCAGAATTTCTTACACTTACCCAAGTATGCAAATTTCAGTCACAAATATTTCTATAAGTTTCAAGTATAAACATTCATTTCAAGCTGCTATGTATAAGTATGCTGAATACTAATAAATAGCAACTTTATACGATTGTTTATCTTTGAAATTCATGGAAATATTTGTGAACGAAATTTCAGTACTTGAGTTCAAGTCTAAGAATAGTTTGAAGAATGGTTGGTGAATTCCAGGCGAGCAATATATTATGCATGTATGGGTCGCCAAAAGATTTATATTTACCGAAAAAAGCAATTCACAAAGGTAGATATTGTAGCATCTCGCATTTTTTTTTCTCTCTCTTGCAACATTTAAATATGTTTGATCAAAATTCGCAAAAGAGATGGAGACGCAAACTTGCAACACATTTTATTCCAAGGTGGTACCCCTCTTGTCAGTTCATTTATGTTTGTGGTGTAGTATACATAGGATCTTACACGAGTGCTCATTCATTATTGAATTTATTAAACGAGTTGGCAAGATGATATAATGCGAGGCTCTTAATGAATGAGAACGAATGTTAGATCCTATTTATTACATAACTCACATATCGACTTTTATTGCATTTGGCCTGTCGCTTTAACACGCGAAACCGACATAAACCCTGGGGATTGGATCTTTTTTGACAGCGCATACTAGGCTTATTTGCATACTTATATAACTAGTGGTATATCGAAAATATAGAATGGTGTTATTCCACTCCCACACTGTAAGTTATGTGATAAACTTTTTCATTTATCCTTATAATTGTTGCTGTGAGCACGTGTGTTTTAGTGAACTGCGTGCTGTGAATGCTGCATTTCCTGTCCGACGTGTGTATCTATGTTTTATAATATGTTTTGTTTAATATATTTTGGAAATACAAAAAAATAATTATTTTCGTGTTATACTAGAGAAGTTAAAATTTTGCCCTGCATCATCATGCCAAATAAAATTACCATAACAACTTATAAGTTGACTACATTACCACAATCTCAATACAAATACTGCACGGTCCTGTTCCGAGTTTTAATTTTTGTTTGTTTTCCGATATGTATCTGATCGCCACTCGTTCATGAGTTGTAATTGTTGCTCACATTATAAATAACCGCGATGCAAAGTCGTTTTTCCGTTGAATGATTGTCAAATTTTGACAGATCAACGTATACTATAGATGTAGATGTAGATGCAAATCACAATACTTTGACCGGTGCTCATGTTACTTCCTCTCGATGTAAATACACCATTTAGACATGGACCTATATTTGTTTGAATGCGCGTATTAGGCTGACACTGTAAATGCTACATTTCCTGTTCGACTTTTATAGTGTTGTACTTAACATTACCTCTCATGAACAGACTCAATTAAACCGAGTCTGCTAGTGTTATTTCTTTTTTGTGTTGTTGCTTCCAAGGGATCCCCTTTTCAGTTTTATACTAGAGCAGTTAAAATGTTGCCCTGCATCATCATGTCAAATAAAATTACCATAACAACATATAAGTTGACTATTTAGGTATGGAAAAACATTACCACAATCTCAATACAATTGTAATTGTTATTTGTTGTTCCCATATGTGAGTCACTCGTTTTTGTTTGAATGCGCGTATTAGGTTGATACTGTAAATGCTACATTTCCTGTTCGACTATTATAGTGTTGCACTTAACATTACCTCTCATGAACAGATAAAGTAAATAAAGTAGGTATAAAGGTGAAAAGTAAATGTAGCATTCACAAAACACAGTCAATCAAAAGACAAAACAAACAACAATTACAAGGAAACGTAGAAGTAACGCATGCGACACCACAAACATAAAATTGATGACAATTGGGTACCGCCTTGAAATTGTCAGTATCAACAAGGTCGCTGGGGTTTAAACCAGGTTATAGGGTGCACCAAACATCACTATTACAATATTTTCGTCCCAGTAAAACGGGATAGTGTAAATAAATCCCCGTCTCCTCTAACAGACTAGGCAACATTAATAGGCGGCAATATAAGTAGAACACACATATGATCATATATATGAATATAGAAAAAGTATAGCAAGCCACAAAGCAAGTACTCAGTGACGTAATGACTTGACAGAAGTCAGAGCATCAAGGTAATAAAACATTCAGGACAAGACAAACTTGGAGACAAATGATCGATTCAGGATTTAGTTAGACGTCATGATAGGATCCAAAATATGTAAGGTCATCACACAGTCAAAAAGCAAAACATAGTGGCGAACTGTAAATGTGCCGGCATTTCAACATGCAGTGCAAATTGATAGGGTCAGAGCCTCTTTTCGGCAGGTTGTGATACTTTGTATGCAGTTTCCTTGTACAGTACTCCCCTTATGGAACTGCTATAGACTGATATGAGTGTCAATAGTAAGTAGCTGTTATTTAAAATAGAAAAATGGTTTCGCGGAATTCATTTTATTTAGGAATGAGATATAGGAACGAAACTTTGTATTAAGTAGACTATATGGAAATGAAGCTTGCAGTTGCACTTAAGGTCACTGGGGTCAAGGTCAAGTTTGATATTACTAAGCTTAGATAAATGGTTTATCATTGACGGACACAACTGAAAAGCAGATAAAGGGTCATAATCTCTTTTCGACAGGTTGTAATACTTCGTATGCAGTTTTCTTGTACAGTGCTCCTCTTATGAATTTGCTAGACTGATATGAGTGCATATGACTGAATTTATAAAGGACACAACTGAAAAGCAGATATGCATGGTGAAATCCATCGTAGGAATTATTGTATGTCGCAGCGTGTAGGGTAGGTAGCGTGAGTGACGAGTGTAGCGCAGTGAACATTTCGGTTGCACAATGTTTGGTTAATCAGTTTCAGGAGCACCATAGACTCACAGACTCCTTACTAACATATAGAAGCACGTTTAAACAGACAACTATGAAATGTAAAAATATGACCAAAATTTCTTTATATTTGCTATCCGAAAAAAGGAGATATAAAAATAGAACAGGAAAAGTAGCATTCAAGGACGACAGTCAACCACCAACACACTCAGAAAAAAAGAACAACTTTAAAGATGAATAAAGACCAAATAAGACACCAATAACACAAAAGGGTTGACAATAGGGCTACCGCCTTGGAACGGTTAGTGGCAAAAAAGGTCGCTGGGGGTGGGGGTGGGGTTTAAACCAGGTTCTAGGGTGCATCAAGCTTCACACTTACCCTACTGCAATCCCAATAAAACGGGCCAGCGTAAATAAAGAAATCCCCGCCAAGAAATATTCTCTAACCAACGAGGCAGCATTAATAGGCAATATAAGTGAAACACAAAGATACTCCTGTATATATAAATACAAAAATAACAATAGCCTAGAAAGCCACGAAGAAGGTACTCAATTACTTGGCAGAAGCCAGAGCAGCAAGAGAACAAACCATTGAGTGCACGACAAGACACGATTGCAGACAAACAGCAAACGGCACCGTCCTTTTGGGCTTTAGGTAGACGTCATCATAGGGTCCACAGCCTATCCGGTCATCGCACAATTAAAGAGGAAAGCATAGTGGCGAACTGTAAATGGGTTCATCACCAAGCACGCAGTACGTTGCAAAATGGTAGGGTCATAACCTCTTTCGATAAACCTTTTAAAAAGTTTAACAAAGATAGTATGAAAGTGATCATGACCAAGGATCTTACGAAGTTTGTAAATCACGTCACGATAGAAGTCAGGTTATGAAAGTTCTTGTCGCAGAAGAGTTCTTAAATTACGTTTATATTTGGAAAGAAGATCAGGGTTACGATAATAACATTTTAGTATTTCTTATATTTTTAGTGTGCATGCTTTAACCTAAAACGGTTTTAAAACCAAGCCTAGCATACTTTTACAAAAATATTTAACTGCTTGGATTTAATAGCATATAGCAGAATCCAGATTTTCCAATTCTGGTCTCCACTTCATATAAATTATTATTAACGTGCATGTTTTATTTACTTAAAAAGCACTTATTTTCGTTTGCTTTATTGTGATTAACAGAAATACCGATATAAATTTAAAATGGGATTATGTCACAAGTTTGATTCAGTTCTAAAATTGATTGTGTCAGTCATGAAAAACATATCTGTATTGCTTTAGAATTCTTTCTGTTTTGAAGTAATCTATTTCTTTAGAAAGTGGTATTTAAACAATACAATTTTAATGCAGTCTGCTAAAGAAATAATTACTGAAAGGAAGTGGTATTTAAACAATACAATTTTAATGCAGTCTGCTAAAGAAATAATTACTGAAATTAAAACTGCTGCCAGCAATTCAACATACGATGATATCATTGCCACGAACACATTAGTATCGCGTTTGTTAATATGAAGACTTTTCAGCTGCACTTACTAAAAGGTTCACGAATTTAGGTGAAACCCTGTTGGTTGAACTTACTTAAAAGGTACGCGGATGTTTTGTAAAAGCGTTACTTGTCTACCACAAACTACTGACCAATGATATTGCTTGTCTTAAAGCTATAAATCTTTACAAACTGAAATGACCCAGTAACCCACTGATAGTGTTTGTCTTAAAGCTGTACACTCTTCCTTAAATCGACACGTCTCTTTGTTGGGGTGTGTCATCATTTGTACTTTGATGATCTGTCATCATTTGTACTTTGATGATCGCTCGGTTTTCGGAATATGTAAAGAAACTAACCAGTCACATAGCGGCAAATAATTATATTACAATACCGTTAATCAAAACTCTATCCAGGTGTTCAGGCCATACAGTAATGTATATGTGCCGATTAAAGTATGTTTTTTTCACGAGTTCTTAAAATACCCTTGATTGAATACACGTACACGAATTATGAGTTGCTAATTCGACGCTCCAGTTTTGGAGTTTGACCTGGCTGATTCAATCCGTTTATATTGTGTCTATAGTGTTTGGATTCTCAAAGTATGTAAGGTATATTATATACCTCGTCGTCAGTCGGTTTAGAAACGGTGTACTTCTCTTCTAAAGTGTGCTGTTGATGGCGGGATAGGAACTTTAAGTGAACGGTTATAATACAGAACAACATAGCGTTACAAGTTTAACCTGAAATAAATAGACAACTTATTACTTTCTTACGACTGAAGAGTAAGTGCTTTTGCCGATCTAGTTGTCAATCCAAATACAAAGTGAAACCATCATGGTTTCCTTAAGTTTCTCATAAAAATGTGCAATGGCACTAAAACAAACTGGGTTATGAAAGTTATCGACATAAACGTCATACAAACATTTTAAAAAATAATATTAAACACACAAACGCAAAACCTTTTGTAACGGAAATAACGGAAATATATAAACCTTCAATTGGTTGTTAGCTTAAATGGCGTGAGCGGTAGCTAGCATATTTCACTACCGCTCATGAACAGTCTCAATCAAACCGAGACTGCAATATTTCGTATGTGTCGTTTTCGGCCATTTCCAAAGGTCCATTATCATACTCTTTTTTAATGAATGCAAGCCGAAATTTAAAGTTTTAAGAGACTTCTCTGAAATTGATAATGCCATAAATATAAGGTAATAAGTTCATTGGCGATAAAGACACAATAGGCATTTCACTGACCTAAGTATGCATTTGACTTCCCTAACGTAAAAGAAAGTCCATAATACCTTAATTAAAAAAATAATCGCTCAGATTATGTTTGATAGTAACTTTTGTTTGAACTATTTCACGAATTTGTATTTGGACTGACTTCCATAAACTCATCTATACTGCCTTCAATAGCAGTGAACCCTGCGCCAAGAATAACTGAAACATTTAGAACCTAGTTATTTTGTTCAATTAGCGTCAGCCGCATCTGGTTTTATTTTATCTTCGTTTTATTTTCGTCTGTGGTATATGAATATTAACCGAGAGCCATTCAGTGTAAGATTAGCAGAGAGTCATTCTGTGTTTAATTACGGATGCACATGACTACGCGGCCATTTGAAGTTGTCAGAATCGATACCACGTTTGTCTTTTAACTCTTAACCCGCTAAGCACGACTATAATAGCCTTTGCGTCCATTGTAAACCCAGATCAGCCTCGCAGCTGGTCAGGGTTTACATGTCTGGCTGCTGCTCAGTCATTTTCCTCAAAATACCTCTTTGTCACATAAATGGAATGGTCTTAATACAAAGAAAGAACAGTCCATTATTCCGGCTATATTTATCACGGACTCAGAAAGCTACTATGGCTATATTTATGCGTCTTTTACTACTTGAATTAGGTATCAATTTAAGGGATAAAGTCTATAAATCTTTCTCAGCATACGAATACAGCTGGTTATCGTCACTGACTATTGATTGATGTTAAACTTTATTAAAGGGACACATGAATGAATGAATGAATGAATGGTGTTTTACGGTACGTCGACACATAAATAGGTCATATTGTGCGCAAAAACTGATGAAAGATGAAAAAATGAAGTAGTAATTAAAAATTAATGTAA
This sequence comes from Cyrtodaria siliqua, assembly GCA_037043455.1. Classification (NCBI taxonomy): domain Eukaryota; kingdom Metazoa; phylum Mollusca; class Bivalvia; order Adapedonta; family Hiatellidae; genus Cyrtodaria; species Cyrtodaria siliqua. The sequence continues at coordinate 34,637 of JAWPHD010009778.1, read as the reverse complement.
ATATATAAAGATAAAACTATTTACAAATAAGGGATGATATGGTAGTAATATAAACTATATATGAAATCAACAAATGTCCGTCAACGGGTATATAAATAAGTAAATATATATAAGAACATATTATAATGATTTATATAGTCTGATTTCTTTCAGGAAATCTAAAACAAGACTACAATCTATAGTATCAAATAACTATTTCATAGTATTAGCATTGTAGTATTAACATTGCATTGACGCATAGGATCAAAGTCTACACCTACCAACAAGATGTGTTTGACCGTTAACGGTGCAAAGCAGGGTACACATTCTGGTAATTGCTCACCTTGTAATAAATATGAATGAGTATAACGTGTATGCCCTATCCTGCACCGGGCTTGGATAACTTCTTCTCGACGAATGGGTTTACTAGAAGAACGCCATTCTCCGAGTAACGGTTTAATTGAATGGAGTTTATTGTTAAATTACAAATCCCAAGCGGCTTGCCAAGAGTTACGAATATATGTATTAATACAACTTTTAAAACCAGTATAAGATAAGTTGGCATTATATATATGTAAACCTTTAGCAGCACTATCAGCTCTATCATTACCATGTATTCCTACATGGCTTGGAAGCCAGCAGAAAATAATAACATTATCAACTATAAGAGAATTGTACTTTTGTAAAAGTTGAAGCAAAACTGGAGTATCATGTTTCATATTACTTAGGGAATCAGAAAAGATTATAAAATGGTCATCATCCGATTCCGGAATATAGTTTAAGGCAAGTTCAATTCAATTGCCTTAAGTTCAGCTGAAAAGATAGAGGCCTTGTCAGGCAGGCTGCTCTTTATGCTGTGTTTGTAAACAACGGCTGCTGCAGCTAACTTATCATCATCTTTAGAACCATCTGTATATATGGGTTGAAAGTTACTGTATTTCGATTTAATTTCATTAAATTTGCTTTGAAAGACAGTAGGGTCTGTACTGGATTTGTTACTATTACAAAGATCAAAATTAATTGTTGGTGTTTCCAAAGTCCACGTTGGAATGTGTGGTTCTTTGTACTTGGCAATCAAATTTAGGTCGATTTCAGTGTCTCTTAATTTTGGTTTAATAATAAGACCAAATGGTCGAATGGCCTTCGGTTTTCGATCAAAAAGAGGTTCATACCAGGATAAAAAACTGTATCGAAAGTTGGATTTGAAGGGTTAGATTGTAATTTAATGGCATATTGAAGGACTAGTTTGTCCCGTCTATGAGACAGTGATGGTTCATTAGCTTCAACATATAGACTTTCGGCTGGTGATGAACGAAAGGCACCTAAGACGAGTCGTAATCCTTGATTATGTATAGGATCGAGCATCTGCAAGTATGACTTGCGAGTCGATCGATATACTATTGAGCCGTAGTCCAGCTTGGATCTAATAAGAGATCTAAAAAGTTGTAAAAGTACTTTACAATCTGCTCCCCAATTAGTGTTTGCAACAACTTTAAGTAAATTAATAGCTTTAAGGCACTTGGCCTTCAAGTATTTAAGGTGTGATATAAACGTTTATTTACGGTCGAAAATAAGACCAAGGATTTTTGCTTCATCCTCTACTGGTATTGGCGACCCATCTAGTGTTAGATGTTTACGTAGTTGACAAAAGAAAATTTACCGTTTTCATCCGACCAGGTCTGAAGTTTGAGACATTGTTGAAGTTGTCTCTCAATAGTGTTCATATTTTTGCACGATAACATATAACAAAGTAGTCAACATATAGAGAACAATCCACACCAGGATTGATGGATTTAACTATTTTTATATTAAAAAGGGTGACAGAGAGTATGCTGCCCTGTGGCACAGAGAGTATGCTGCCCTGTGACACCCCATCTCCTGTTCATGAATGTCAGAGAGGGTTGAACCCATTCGGACACGAAACTGTCATCTAAGACCTTGACTTTTTAAAAGCTCAAGGCGCCCCGTTAGTATTTCTACATAACTTGCATTTGTTCAATAATTAATATTAATTATAAGAATAATATAAAGGAAACTGTATTTGAATATTACTAACTGTTTTTGTGTAAAGCTATTTATGTATCTCTTTTTAGTGCTGTCTGATTTTAAAATAAGCAACGCCTCTTCAGTCATTAAACAGAGTTGATGAAACGTTAACTGAATCATCTTCAAACGAGTTTGAATAGGTCTGTTCCACTGCAAGTTTATTCTCATGAGATACTAATCAGATTTCAATAATAACAAACATCTAACATTACACCCTTTCTTCTAATGTAAATGTACATTGCTAAGACTGAGATTACCTTCACAGACGCTAATCTTTCACTCCAATTGCTATTATATTATCATTAAGTTGTCTTTCTGTTTATAACTATGATAATTTACAAACTCTTCATATCCTAACCATGATCTTTTCCCAATTCCTCACATTCTAATCATGAAACAACATTCTATTTAGTGATCCATTACACATACTGTTTCAGATGTCTATCATCATGATCATATTCATATTATAAAACATTATACAACACAAATGCCAAAATTAAACACATGTTCATTTTGTCTCATGATGACTAGTTTATCTAGGCTCAAATCTTTCATGATAAATGTGCTTTGATTGTTGACAATTACAAATAAAAAAATTCTAACATCTACACACTGTTCGTTTATTTTATCATATTCATTTCCGTTACTGTTTTCTTATGTAACTGTTCTGACCGGCTTGTGATACTTTGTATCACTGTTTGCTTGTATATATATGTAGTGGGATATGGGTTAATGCACTAACTCAATATCGAGACACACTGCATGTATCGATACACAGGCCAGTGAAGTTACTATTATCCAGACACTATTACATAACTATTAGTCAAACGAGAGATAATTATACTATACTCAAAAATGGTAATTCATATCTTTCACTTGACATCATGAAAATAATTTGACCAGTCATTGATCAATAAAATAAAACATCTCCATATTTTGGTAGAGGGTAAACTCGGTGTTTATCGTTGATACTCATCTGATTTTAGCCCGTTATAAAACTAATTCGTTGTGACAATCATATTAAAATGTGTCTTTTTTTGTGTGCGGCTATGTATCTTCTTTTGGTGCTGTCTGACTTTAAGCAACCATTATGGATACATTTAATATGAATTGTGGTCTAATATTTTGATTTTTCATATAGAGATTGAGAATAATGTCAGATTATATTCCTTTTATTTTCACTGAATATCTCAACATTTCGGACATTTGTAACTAATGACAGGATGTGAAAGTTATGAAAAAAAAAGAAATACTAATAATTCTCACATATACTGAAAGGAAAAAGAAACGCGACACGGGAATTTCCGCTATATATGTATATACCATATATATTCCAAGGATATCCCAAGATGTTTTGTAAAAAAAAGAGTTGCAGTTTGGTAGAGAAAGGACACAACTGTGATGTTGTCGGCGTATTTATCACAGTACACGTTTTTACAAGAAATTCATAAATGTTGAAGTTCCCTCTTTGAAAAATTGAGCTAGTTCAGTACTGTATTTAACGTAAAGAGTTTGCAAATTGTTGCATCCTAAGTTTGCGACAAACGCGTACTCTGTCAATAATGAAACTTTGCAGGAATACTATTTGCTGTGTTACGTGTTGTTTTAGTCTTTTTTGCGAAATGAAAGATCTTACGAAGCCATGTATCATTCGATTAACACCAGCATATTGTACATGCACTATATAGCGGAAATTCCCGTGTCGCGTTTCTTTTTCCTTTCAGTATATGTATTTGCAACATTCTTAAGTATCTTGGTATTTGCACGCAGGAATTCCAAGAATTGATATATTACGAGGCATTTGTCATATGATATCGAATAGGAATTCTTATGATTGTAATGCCACTGCAGAGAAGACATCAGCTGTTGAAACGTGATGGAAAGTTTTCTTATTTATAATAGTAATGTATAGGAAATTAACATCTGTGTTGGGGAATGTATAGTTAATCTGTGTAGAAACCAATAGATGACATCTTGTATTTTACTATACATTTAACAATTCACACATTTAATCAATTCAATACTTGACAGGTTTGGCACACATTGAAATAGTTACATCTTTTAAAGTTTACAAGTCCACAACATTACACCAGCTTTTCAAATTTCCATCAGTTACCACCCACTGATAAGACATAGCATCTGGAGCATGCTTTTTTGGAGATAATGTTTAGGGCTGTTTATTATTGAGTCTAAATGAAAACATAAACACATGTATCTAATGCATGATCCATCAGATATAAAGGGGATTACAAAAACAATAATTGAACAGTAAACTTCAATGATGAATCGTTTTATAAGGAAATATATGGTTTGGTTTTTCCAAATTATATACGGTTTCAGGGCATTAAAACGTGATTTATTTAAAAAATAAATAAAAAAAAAGTGAAAAAAGAGAAAGATTGCTTTTTTTTATCTTGTCTTAATCAAATATCAAAGACGAATGCAGATAAGTGGACGTAATTCGATTAGCCCAATCTCATAATGGCATCTTCAGCTAGATGAAATATCGTCAGTTATTTTTATCTTATGTCTAGATTTCCAGTCAAACTCAAAACAATCAGTTGTATTGAGTTTATTTTGTGCAATGCAATTTAAAATAAAAATGCAACATTCATATTAAACTGAGTTTATATAACAATATAAAAGGTATGCTGTTGGCTTTACAAGTAATACAAACTGAGTTTAATATAACAATATAAAAGGTATGCTGTTGGCTTTACAAGTAATACAAACTGAGTTTAATATAACAATATAAAAGGTATGCTGTTGGCTTTACAAGTAATACAAGATATTAAGTAAACAATAAAAACAAATTGATTGAGAGACCTCCATATCCGTACTTGTTCTATTAACACTGTCTTATTTAAGGCATATGGAGCGCGGTGCTTTCTTTTTGTTTTGATTGTTATTGAGTGTCAGTTTGTGTGTTTGCTAAAAAAAACAAGAGGTCAATGACCTTGAAGCTCTACTGATTGATTTTGATTTCAGGAAGTAGTCGCTACAGACTTGTGTTTTGAAAATCTATTTTTAACCGTGGCGGCCATCTTGAATTTCCGGCCGACCTGAAATTTTGCTAGGATAAATTAGACATTAAGAGCAACATTCCTGTGAAGTTTCATGAAAATCCGTCAAGTAGTTTCAGAGGAGTAGTCGCTACAAGTTTTCATTATATAACTCTATGTAAACAAAGATGGCCGCTGGTAGCCATGTTTAACGTCAAATCAAAACAATTTTCGACAAGGACCAACATCATGTCATACTGATCATTTTAGAAAAAGTCCCATATCAATATCTCTTATTGTTTTGAAGAAGTAGTCGCTACAAACTTATTTATTTTAAATCTTTTTTTAGCTGTGGCGGCCATCTTGAATTTCCGGCCGACCTGAAATTTTTCTAGGATCAATTAGACATCAGGAGCAACATTCCTGTAAAGTTTCATGACAATCCGCCAAGTAGTTTCAGAGGAGTAGTCGCTACAAGTTTTTACTATATAACTCTATGTAACCAAAGATGGCCACTGGCAGCCATGTTTAACGTCGAATCAAAATAATTTTCCACAAGGATCAACATCATGTCATGCTGATCATTTTAGAAAAAGTCCCATATCAATATCACTTATAGTTTTCAAGAAGTAGTCGCTACAAACTTATTTTTTAAAAATCTATTTTTAGCTGTGACGGCCATCTTGCATTTCCGGCCGACCTGAAATTTTTCTAGGATCAATTAGACATCAAGAGCAACATTCCTGTAAAGTTTCATGACAATCCGCCAAGTAGTTTCAGAGAAGTAGTCGCTAAAAGATTTTACTATATAACTCTATGTAAACAAAGATGGCCGCTGGCAGCCATGTTTAACGTTGAATCAAAAGGTTTTTTGACAAAGATCAACATCATGTCATGCTGATTATTTTAGAAAAAGTCCCATATCAATATCACTTATAGTTTTCAAGAAGTAGTCGCTACAAACTTGTATTTTAAAACTCTATTTTTAGCTTTGGCGGCCATCTTGGATTTCACATCAACATGAATTTTTGCTAGGATCAACTAGACTTGATGGGCAACATTTCTGTAAAGTTTCATGAATATCCATCTAGTAGTTTCAGAGGAGTTGTCGCTACAAATAAAAGTTTACGGACAGACGGCCAGACGGACAGACGGACGGACGACGGACGCCGCACCACGGCATAAGCTCTGCTGATCTCTGATCAGTCGAGCTAACAAGAGAAACACACAGCAACAAACGCAATTAATATGAACTGCACTACAAACTAAATCAGATTTAAAAAAGAGGACATTTGGCAAAGACAGGGCTACCGACTTGTAATGGTCAGTTGGCCGTAGGTCAGTAGGAAGGCATTACGGCCTACTGGTTAGCTTAAATTTCAGTTCTATGTGCACATACATTACTTGTTTTGCCACATTAGACGTAGCCATATACGACCGTCATCTCAGAAGTAATGCGACTCATGCAATAACCCAAAAAAAATCCACACAATCCTCCTTAGATTATAAAGTACTGCCTTAAACACGAATGTGTGTTATTTCAACGACTTTGGTTGAATTGAATTGAATTGGATGTATAGTCGCACCAACAGCTAAGGTCATATGGCGACTTTCCAGCTTTCACTGGTGAAGGAAGACCCCAGGTGCCCCTCCGGGCAATTTTCGTGTACGGGCGGGCACCTGGGTAGAACCATCGACGTTCCGCAGGCCAGCTGTATAGCTTCCTCACATAAAGATTCCTACGCCATTGAGGGAACCTACAGCGGTGAGAGACAAGTGATTTCAAGTAAGAGACTCTAACCACTCGGCCACGGACGCCCCCGTTGGATCAAGAGACAGTCATCGCGTTACCTTTTTTAAACTCTTGAAAGAAAACACGCCTTTAAAATTTCATCTAGGGAATGAATTCCCGATAAACACCCTCATCCATCTGAACCCAGACAAACACAGACTTGCAAATTGTACAGGGTCAATATACGCTTTCAATTAGATATGAGATTGGTTTCTAAAAGAAAATACAGAAAAGATTAATATGACAGCGTGTAATCGTACACCTACCGAGATAAGACTGTCACAGACAAAAACATAAGCTTATTCATTTCACAGATTCCAGGAGGAGTATAACTATGGGAACGCTTAATTATAAAAGGATAACCTTTACCATGCAATTATTTGTGAAAACCCTTATTGAATGTCTTTTGGTACAAAAGAGAGTTAAAAGTAGATGTACAAGTCGAATAGGAAATTTAGCAGTCACAGAACACAGTCAACCAATACATACAAGGTAAGATTGAAGCAAAGTATGCAACACTACCAACATGAAGGGGTTGACAATAGGAATGCATTACGTTGTCCGAGTATTAACTTTCATACCCCATCCAACCCATTCTCCAAGAAGCGAAAACGGGGTTGGCTGGGGTATGAAATAAACCTTAATTTCGGCTTAAAATAGTTTGCATATTGTAAAATTAAAACATGTAATAGGTAATTTTAAACAGGTTATCACATTTGTTACACATTTTTTTCAGTAAAAAGATTTTTAAACGTGTTTTATTGTCAAAATATCCGTTATAAAATCCTGCTAATATAAGCTTTCCCATCGTTTAATTGAATTAAGGCTGGACCACGTAATGGGTCGATGATAGAAAGGCTACTGGGGGTTCTGAAAAAATTCTCAACCCACTTATAGAACAGTACGATTGTATTTTCTATTGGCAAACTACTTAAAGGCTATCCCAGCACCGTGCAGTATTATATAATATCCCAGCACCGTGCAGTATTATATAATATCCCAGCACCGTGCAGTATTATATAATATCCCAGCACCGTGCAGTATTATATAATATCCCAGCACCGTGCAGTATTATATAATATCCCAGCACCGTGCAGTATTATATAATATCCCAGCACCGTGCAGTATTATATAATATCCCAGCACCGTGCAGTATTATATATATATATACCCAGCACCGTGCAGTATTATATATATATATACCCAGCACCGTGCAGTATTATATATATATATACCCAGCACCGTGCAGTATTATATATATATATACCCAGCACCGTGCAGTATTATATATATATATACCCAGCACCGTGCAGTATTATATATATATATACCCAGCACCGTGCAGTATTATATATATATATACCCAGCACCGTGCAGTATTATATATATATATTCATTTCGATCTTTGGAGATCGCTGAGCCCGATATTTTTTTTTGTTACTTTCTCAAATACTTTTGTTTTCTTACTTTAATTTCTACGGTGTCCTGTTAGAACCATCTTACCATCGCATCTTACCATCGAGCATCGACATAGGTCCATGGTCGATGATAAGATGCGATGGTCGATGGTAAGATGCGATAGTAAGATGCGATGGTCGATGGTAAGATGCGATGGTCGATGGTAAGATGCGATGGTAACATGTGATGGTCGAAGGTAAGATGCGATGGACCATCGACCATCGCATCTTACCATAGACCATCGCATCTTACCATCGCATCTTACCATCGACCATCGCATCTTACCATCGCATCTTACCATCGACCATCGCATCTTACCATCGACCATCGCATCATCGACCATCGCATCTTACCATCAACCATCGCATCTTACCATCACATTTTACCATCGACCATCGCATCTTACCATCGCATCTTACTATCGACCATCGCATCTTACCATCGACCATCGCATCAGTCGTTTTTACCGCTTTTTTCTCCTTCAGACGACATTTTTCTACGGTAATCGTGAGATCTTGATCAGCATGAGAACTGATGTCGATGGTCGATGGTAAGATGCGATGGTCGATGGTACGATGCGATGGTCGAAGGTCCATCGCATCTTACCATCGACCATCGCATCTTACCATCGCATCTTACCATCGACCATTGCATCTTACCATCGACCATCGCATTTTACCATCGATGGTAAGATGCGATGGTAACATGGCTCTAACAGGACACCGTAGAGTATTGTGTAATCACCCTTTGAATATGTTGCCTGCTTTTTAATTTAGTCTTTTGACTGTTACTTGTGATACGCAGGCTTCATAACCTCTGCTCCCTATTAAATTCCATTTTGTTTATTTCGCCAATTGTTTTCTCGTTTAGGGCAACGCATTTTGTTAGAGACTGGGACCATAAGCCGCTGGCCATGGAATGGTAGGAAAATACCGCATTGAAAGTTACATGTTCACCTTCATATGCATATCATCGTCCGGATGGCTCAAATGTCTGTACTATTGACATTTTAAGTATTGGGTTCTTCTCAACCCGGGGCTAGAGGGCGTGAACGGTAGCAAGTACTTTTCAATACCGTTCATGAACAGACTCAAACCGAGACTGCAATATTTTTTATGGAAAATGCTGTCACAAGAAGAAAAAAGAATTTCCCTGCAAATCTGTTGTGAGAGGCATGGAGTTAAATTAATACAGCAGTATCTTCCAAAATATACGGGTCAGGATAAATTAACCTGCTAACATAGTTTACAGACCAGTGAGCAGGCAAATCACTTTTTGAGATATTTTAAGGTATAACATACACTCCAGAAGTTATGATTTCCACATTACCTTGAATCCATAGAAACTAATGGGATGTTAGTAAATACTATCAACGTCTATTACGTGAATTCCACTATATTTCATTCTTTGCCATGGTTTGCCAATATTTATAGCGACTGCATGATTCCACAAGAAACTCGACTCACGTAAAGAGATAGCATGCCATAGAATCAAGTATGATATGATGTGTTTCATTACAATTTACTCTGAACGAATCAAAAGAAGAGTGTCTAGGCTATGTGGTATCCAATTCTCAAGTCTTTTGTTGTTACATAATGTTCTTCTTTATTCCTTAGTCATAAATTTGTACTTTTTTTGTGTGAATTTAGTCTGTAATAAAGGCGGCCATTTTCCATTACGTCGTCCCGCCTTAATTCCATTAAACGATGGAAAAGCTTATATTAGCAGGATTTTATAACGGATATTTCGACAATAAAACAGGTTTAAAAACATTTTTACAGACATAAATGCGATAACCTGTTTAAATTTGCCTATTAAATGTTTTAATTTTACAATAAGCCAACCTTTTAAGCCGAAATTAAGGTTTTATTTCACATCCCAGCCAACACCGTTTTCGCTTCATGCAGAAGGGGTTGGATGGAGTATAAAAGCTAATACTCGGACCACGTAATGCATAGCAAGTGATTCTACTACAACAGTCTGCAATAAAACTGGAAAATACAGTAACTTACTCTGTTTCGGTATAACTAGGACTTCTTACGTTATAATTAACATCAGCAACGACTACTGTATCGACGCAACAAAAGCGGACAATATACTCACTGTACTGATGTCTATCTGTTCGTTATCAATGAATATGGAATCACGTACATGTCAAGACCCTTCTAGCGCAATATCTGTTTTAAGAATTAGCGAATACTGTTATTTCAACCAGCAGCAAGACACGATTGTTCCTATGTGTAAAAGTATAATTATTTGTACAAGTATATTGCAATTTAGCAGAATCTTTTTTATAATTTTTTTTAATTACCGCTAACACATTATGTTTTCAAAAATCTTAAGTATTCCCATTCGTTTGCTTTTTTCAAACTAAATGCGCAGAATTTCTTTACAAACCATACAAACAACAGAAAGATAAAAAATGTTCGGTGGGTGGAGGGGAGGAAGTGGATATGTGTGTGTGTGTGTGTGTGGTGGGGTAGGTTGGGGGATGGGGTGGTGGGGGGTGGGGGGTGTCGGGGAGATAATATACCCTATCAAAATGTATAGGAAATAACTGTGTTGCTATTACAAATATATTAGAAAAACTGTCTGCATAGAAAGAATACAAACGAATCCCTAATTCAGTCAAGTTTCGTTGAAATATTCCAATAATTTACACATACAGCCAATGAATCTAGGTGATGGGAAAAGGCACAGTTGTCCATGATTACCGTAACAACACAACACCATTGATTTATAGATAATTAGATCATTTCATCGTCAGACAAAGATTAATAGGTAGTTAATCCCATGCTTTATCCTATTCCAGGGTCATTACCAGAGTAATTCATTAGCAGAGTAATGACATGCCGTAAGAAAACTATTCTGACAGATAGAGAGTGTAACAGTTCATGTAAGTTTAACCGTTCTCGAACAGGAAAGCATGGGATATGGATACATTGCTAACCAGATCAAGTTAATTAACATCTGATAGAAACACTCGTATATATACTAAGAGGAAAAAGAAACGCATGATGGGTATTTCCGCTATATATTGTATGTTTAATATGCTACTGCTAATCAAATGGTACAGGGCGACATTAGGCCTGTCCTTTCGGAAAGAAGGTTTAAACAGCACCGAACACACCAATGGTTACCCCTTTAAAGTTTCATTATCGATCGAATGCGGATTTGGCTCAAGCATGTGAGCAAACTTAGGCTTTAAACGTTGCAATTTCTTAACATTAAACACAATACTGAAAAGGCTTGAATTTTTCAAGCAAAGCTTTAACATTTATGAATTTCATGCAAGAAAGTATACTTTGATTAAAAGGTCTATTACATGACAGAGTTGTCCCCTCTGTAATTAGTTGTAACCTTTTTTTTTACAAAACACGTTGAGATATATCTGGAATATTACGTGGACTATTAGGTATATATAATAGTGTACATATAGGCATCTTTTTAATTATGCGTTTTTTTATCCTTTCAGTATACTTTGAGATGGTTTGAACACCTTTAGGTTTGCAATCATATCCGTGTTTAGTTGCAATTATCACAATTACGCGTTTGCGTTTACACGTAAGATATGTCTTTGTTCCTCAAATAAATCTTTGTTCCATTCTCGTAACAGATATGTACAGTTCATTTTTAAAATATCTGCGGTTAATGATCCGTAAAACCATATTATAAACGTTGCTGCTCTAAGGTATTTCTCTGTGAAACTAATGAGAAGTGCTTGCTTCGATAAATACTCGTTACACACATTAACCTTTGTTTAAAATCATATATATAAAAAAAGTAGATATCAAAATCAGATATACAAATCGAACAGAAAATGTAGCATTCAAGGACGACAGTCAATCACAAACACACACAGAACCAAAGTACAACCTGAAAGATGAATAAAGGCAAAATAAGACATCACAAACACAAAAGGGTTGACAATTGGACTACCGCCTTGGAACGGTCAGTGGCAAAACAAAGGCCACTGGGGGTTTAAACCAGATTCTAGGGTGCACCAAACATCACTCTTACCCTATTGTCATCCCAAAAAAACGGAACAGTGTAAAGATATCCCCACCAAGTTATAATCTCTAACAAACAATGCAGCATTACTAGGCAATATAAGTAAAACAAAGTCGCACAGATAACGTAGCATTCACGAAATGCAGTCAAACAAAAACACGCAGTTAAACAAACGAAACAATGCAATTATAAATAGAAGCAAAGTATTCGGCATCACAAACTTAAAAGGGTTAAAGGCCAGGGTTGAGTATAAAAAAAACTAAAATGGCCCCAGAGAAACTGTTCTGATCATTTTATGCATTATGCTGCTCAGAGAGGTTTAATCACAAATTTCTAAATAATAAAGCATTTTTAAACCATAAAATTTGGCAGGTAAATACATTAAACACTACTCTATACAGATATATCAAAATAATTATATAATGTATTTATTTTTCATACTTTCTAGAACTTTTATTCCTAACTGTTAAATTTTGAATTTGATGCATCTATTAATAGCGGTACCTGTAAAAATAAGATCAGTATTTGGTCAGAGTACTGAAACCCTTATCTTGAAGAAGACGAAATAATAACTGGCTACAGTGTTTAACAACACGGGTACCTCCTAGGAACTGACAGTACAAAAAGGCCGCCGGGGTTCTCAATGTGTGTATAACAACGCATCAAAACACATTTTATGTTTCGTTTTTATTTCAACCTTTTTAAAGCATAGCCGATAATCAGATAATTCTTCGCTAGTAGTTATTGCATTAGCGCACGGTTCCTTTTGTTAACGTTTGTAATACTTCAGTTCGCTTTTATGGAAGACAAATAACGAACTAATACCCTAAGCTCTTGCCGTCCAATTAGATTTTTCAGTAGAATAGAACAGTAAAAGCGTCCGGATATTAACGCCTATCATACGGAATTGCTAGATTGGTACGAGCATTTGCAATAATCGCGTCATCGCTAACTGACAATAACACGAAGCTAATACTGCGTGGTCAAAACAAAATTGTTTGTATGAAACATATTTGGTTAATATGCAGCATCGTTTACAGTATGCACTACAGTGTTTTGAAAATTATTATATTTTATTTAGTTTAAAGTTGTTTCTCTTCAACACATCATTACCATGTACGTATGTATAGTTGGATGGGGTATGAAAGATAATATTCGGACCACATAACGATCATAAGCGTATCCATGTGAAATAGGGAACTTTAATTAGTGGGAGATTTGCATGGATACTCATGATGGAGGCTTATATTCTGGAATCCATTTCAGAATCTGATATCTTTACATACTTGGTTTCCACTTCAAATTAACTATGACAAACCTTCCTTACAAAGCCATTACTTTGGTTTTGCAAATATGTGGGGAATAAAAGTACCAAGCTTAGACAAAAGACCCAAATGAGATGCTCACCTGAGATACACACTGAATGAAACCAGATTAAAAGTAAAGGTTTTGTCTCTGCGCATGACTGTTACAATTAGATGTTGTGCTATGTTTGATATTTCGGCATTTCATTACCTTTGTCTTGTTTGTTTTGACTCTTTTTTTGTTTTAGTTTTATTAAACTTGATGTTTTAGTTTGTTTCAAGACAATAATTTATTGTGTTTAACGGGATAATGACATTTCCCTACATATCTCTCTGAACAGATAATCTAATTTTTTAAAAAGTGTTCCTATATACAACTATTGTTCGGGGCGCTATCAAGCAATAATATGATTAATATTAACAAAGTATAGGAACTGAATTGTTTAGTGGTAATAAAAATACCGTAGTTTTAAAAATCTTGTACAGCCAAAATGCTTCTTGATGGAGCTTTTCCCATATAAACACCTTGTTGCTGGGACAGCAGAAAATTAAGAAATCTCATCTGACACAATGGCTAAGCCATCCGTCTGGAATATAATGCAAACAAATGTATCTTCGTGTATCGTGATGTCTGATAATACATAAACAGTTATATTAACCTAAAGGAATGGTCTACTATACAATTCGATACGATATTGTAATAGAAATCTGTATCTATAGCTTTACACATAGAACTCTAATTGATTACTTAGTTGGTCCCTATAGCTTGCTATAAAACCTTCTAGCGTCTTAATGTATGCTTGTCCAACACATTAACACCAGTTTTGGATAACACGTTTAGATTGTATATAACAGAAATTGCAGTCTCGTATAAGAGATTACCTTCTCAATTGTTATCGGTATGAACACCGTTATAGTAAAATAATTTTGTTTTGTTTTGTGATTAAGTCTTACTTCAGAAAATAGAATGACGTATGCAGCCTGCTTAAGCAATTACGAAACGACAATCAAAAACACTTTGGCTGCCAACATTTCACCATCTACGCAGTCACTCCCACGGCATCATGTTTCACTGACGATTCCAAGACGGTAGCCATATTGTCAAGTTGTCCACTAATTTGTGTTGATGACGTCACATGCCTTGCTTCTTATTAACATTGTAATTAAAGTTTGTTTTAATGCTTGTTGTTGGTTTGACTGTGTTATGTGAAAGCTACAGTTCCCTTTCGATTGTTATACCTACATTTGTACCTACATTTGTACCTACATTTGTACTGAAAATGTGATCCTTCATAAGCAACGAACACAAATAAGAGAAACATTTGAGAGACGTTTAAGAATCGACCATTTTTCAAACAGACACACCTTGCACGTACTCGTAATGCACGATCATCGGACATATACGATCATATTGATAAAAAACGACATCAACAACACAATACTGGACTTACTAGTGTATTTAATAATGAAAAAAATAAACAACAACAAATAAAAAAAATGTTTGTTAAAGTATATTTGGTATGCCATTAAAACAATTGAATTGAATTGGATATAACAGTCGCATAAACAGCTAAGGTCATATGGCGACTTTCTAAGCTTACACTGGTGGAGGAAGACCCCAGGTGCCCCTCTGGGCAATTTTGTTTACGGGCGGGTACCTAGGTAGAACCACCGACTTCCCGAAAGCCAGCTGGATA
This sequence comes from Cyrtodaria siliqua, assembly GCA_037043455.1. Taxonomy (NCBI): domain Eukaryota; kingdom Metazoa; phylum Mollusca; class Bivalvia; order Adapedonta; family Hiatellidae; genus Cyrtodaria; species Cyrtodaria siliqua. The sequence goes on along the minus strand of JAWPHD010009778.1, from coordinate 19,348 downwards.
GTTTCCTCACTTAAAGATTCCTAGGCCCCCTGAGGGATCGAACCCACAGCGGTGAGGGACAAGTGATTTCAAGTCAGATACTCTTACCACTCGGCCACGGACGCCCCCGCAATAAAACAAAACTACTTGATTTAATAACATGAATATTAATATAACTATGCATGTATGATCAAAAGTATGTGAATTCTTGCAATATCCACGAGGCATCGTACTTATAAACATATTGATTTGGAAGATCACCAGTGAATACCATTTTATATTGACTTGTCCTTGTTACACAACAATCCGGAAAAATATATTAAACCAATTATTATAATATGTCTAGTAAGTTTAAACTCTCAGAATTACTACAGACACATGCTAAGACTATTGTTATAAGTTAGCATATATTAATACAGCTTTAGTTGTAAATAAGTTAATCTTGATTAGTTGAGCAATGTTTAGCTATTTTGTATTTTCTTCCTGGTGTGTCAGTTATTTGATGTTAATATTGCTCATAGAAAATGTAATTTTGTATAAAATCACTCGACGTATTATGCATGAAAATGTATGTATGTATATATAACGATGTACGTTTGTACAAGTTAATTACAATATACGTTCTATTCTATCCATGTAATCATACATCAACGAACGACACCAACATGATGGTAATTACTAAATAATGCAAGCAGGCAACTCGCCATGACATATCGTTACGCCATTCTACTTCTACAAGAAATCATAGCCAGATCAATGTAAACCTAAAACGTTCATTGCCTGTAGAGTAATTTAGTATAGCTCTTCGAGCAATTGTTCTGAAAGGTTAAGATGTTATAATAAATAACTGTGTGCTACTACAAACATAAACACATGATGCTAAAGTAACTAACTAAAGTGATGCTTTCATTCTTCTGGAATTACTAAAGTTGAAAGCACTGATTCAAATTGCAGTTCAAATTTCATGGAAAAATTACTCTAGGTAGGTTAGTTATATACTTTCATATATTTTCCAGTAAACTTATTTAAACTAAATAATAACAATAATTGATCACGTATTTTTCTGCCAAAATCTCAGATATATTATATTTTGTATGCGTTTTCATATAAGAGTCTAAAAGGTAATTTGTACATGTAATAACAATGTCAAATTAATGTTATAACATTTGCATTTTTAGAGTGATTTGAATCTTTTAAAACACGACAACGATGAAAAATAATAATATTGGGTGTAATGTAGCCAGTCTGCTTTGATTATAATGCTCGTTTTTTTTTTGTCTGTTTTTTCTTTTGCTATCAAGTAAGAGACGCGGTAATTTCTGACCGTAAGCCTAGCCACATACCGTCTCAAATTGAAAATCTTAGCATGGTTAACTCGATTCTAATGCTTTTTCATTCAAATGCCAAAAATATTAGGTGAAGGTGTACATACACACTTGTTTTTTCTATGACTCAGTTCAAATTCATCGGTAATGGCATTTTGTTGACGTCATCCAACGACGTGGCTTGTTACAACGTTATGTGAAGACGATATATTGTGCATTACAGTCGAAACATGAGGCGTAAGCCGATGGAGTATGGCGTTATATAATATTTGCATTAGAATACAGGATAAGCTTATTTTTATTGTAAATATGCATTTGTAAACGTCGCCGAATCACACACCAAAAGGCGTCACGTTAAATGTGTGCAGGATGCACATTTAAAATAAGATGATACATAGTATGAATTTCGCTCAAGTAAACACGATTTTCTATTAGTAATAATTGCATATGTACACTTTTTGAAAATGACATGTGTTAAATGTTTGGTTTAACTAAATGAAATATGTTGTTATGCTGCAATTAGTGAATTAGGGATTAAAATATAACAATATATTATATATAATATATACTAAAAACATTTTTATCAATTTGTTTTAAATCCTCTATCATACTAGTAGGAACTTCTAACGCTTCGTAGTAGAAACTTTCGAATTTCAATCGATTTACATAAATACCTGTCATTTTAATGAAACAAATGAGTAGCACGTGCACAAGATTCAAAATAGCTCATCCGAAAATAAATTCGTACGAAAGTGTTGTGCAGTAATGTTGGAATAGGGTGCCAACATACCCATACGAAATTGCATTAAAAACTGAAAAATAAAAAATAAATATTTAAAATAAAATATGGAGACGTTAGAATTAAGTATAAAATGTAGCTTTCACAGAACACAGTAAACTCAAAAACACACAAAACGACAAACATGAATGGCAATGTAAATAAGGTATAAAGGCATATGACGTCAAAAACACAAAAAGGGTGGACTGTCCGTGGCAAAAAAGGCCGCTGGGGGTTTAAACCAGGTTCTAGGGTGCACCAAACCTCACACTTACCCTACTTTCATCCCAATAAAACGGGACAGTGTAAATAAAGAAATCACCGCCATGAACTATTCTCTAACCAACAAGGCAGCATTTACAGGCAATATAAGTAAAACACGAAGATGCGCGTGTATATATAAATACAAAAAAATAGCTAAGAAAGCCACAAAAAAGGCACTCAATTACTTGGCAGAAGCCAGAGCAACAAGAGAATAAAGCAAACGTTAAGTTGTTCCGATTAGTTTCTACATACCAATGTGTATTAAGTAAATGAAAGTGCGTGTTTTTTTCTCAAAAAGTTGTCTTATTGTTGTTACCGGTGAGTAAGTGCAGCGGATTTTTTTTTTTTGTACGTGCCAATATTTCCTAATTAAACGATTGTATATGTTAAGCAATCGAGATAGCACCAACAGGGTTGTTACTTGAAAATTAATTAAAAATAAATCTTGATCGCATGATTACAAACGTTTGGCAGATGCACGTACTTTACATTACATTGTTATGCAAATCTTGACTGATAATGACACACAGTGTTAATTCTGATACGTCACACCAGTGTAAACCAAACTAATCTACTACTCTGTGATATACTTAGGAGTAATGCCCTCTGATACAATGGAATACAAAAACCTATATCGCCATTAGCGTTTTCTGACTCTGATTCTGATACGTCACACCTCTGTAAACCAAACTTATCAACTACACTGTGATATACTTAGCAGTAATGACTTCTGATACAATGGAATACAAAAACCTATATCGCAATTAGCGTTTTCTGACTCTGATTCTGATACGTCACACCTGTGTAAACCAAACTAATCTACTACTCTGTGATATACTTAGCAGTAATGCCTTCTGATACAATGGAATACAAAAACCTATATCGCCATTAGCGTTTTCTGACTCTGATACGTCATACCTGTGTAAACCAAACTTATCTACTACACTGTGATATACTATTTAAGGCGCATTTTTATGAAGGTATATAATAAATGGATTATTACTGCTACTCAACTTTTATAATCGGTCACCCAGGTTTTTTGAAGAAAAAAAACACATAAAAAATAGAGAATCACCGAAACACATATCAATATTTTATTAAATTTATCAAAGGTTTTAGTCCAATCAAGGCAGATTAAGTTTTATAAATCGCTAGCGATATTTGTTAAACGACGCCAGTTAAAATTTCAAATGAAAATATGAATTATTAAAAATTATATAATTCTTTGAAAAGTGACAGATTATAAAAGTGTAGAAGTATAGGTTATAAAAGGTTTTTAAATATTAATCTGAATGGGGTGTACTGAAATTCATTGATTCCTTAGCTAATACCCTCATCACATGCATATAAGTCTCATTTGGTTTATTTAATACAATAAAAATAACCCATTGAGTGGTAGCAAGAGACAAAAGTGTTGAAAAAAAATACTGAAAAGGCTGCTGTAAGCAGTCTAGCATGCACTAGGGAGTATAAGTGTTTTGCACTTGTGATTAGTATTATAAAGAACTGCAGACAGAAAGTATAATTATTTATAAAATCCAATTGCGTTTGTTTCGTTCTGAATGTTAAGTTAAATTATTGTGCGTCGACTAGAGTACAACATATAGGTTAAGTATAATTGTGTTAATCATTTCCTCTTATAACACAACAAAACATTAACATCACCTGTTGCTAAACAACCAGTCAGCAAGCGAAACCAGCCGTTTACATTTTGTAGCGTTTTCAGAGCAATGTTATTTCATTTCGATTAAGTAGGATTCCTATTATGCTTTATAGAATATTTAGCCCTTTCATGTGTAGTATGTCTCACATTTCCAATTATACTGTTCAATATTCCTTGCAATAAATGGGTGCCTCCGTTCCGAAAATGATTCTTGCACACTTTATGTTCGGGTGTTCCTTACTTATGCAAGTAGATACAATAGTCGAACAGGGCCTAAATTCATCAAATTTTTGAGTACAAGAATCAGACATTTTCTGTTAAATTACCTTTAAAATTACTCGTTTCTGTAAGTAAATATTGTAATTTGCTTGTAAAATTGTTTTTATTTGGAATTAAAAAGTTTGAGATTTTGAGACGAGTCCGATTCTTGTGCTCAAAAGTTTGATGAATATTAGGCCTGGACATAGTGCATTCTCAGAACAAACTCCACCAAAAACATGTATTCAAAACGACAGTTACATAGTCTCGACCATCCAGACCTCTCGCAAGACGTCTATGAAAGAAGTCCATACGATGGTCTGGAGTAAAGATTCTTTAACATTTGTGACATCAAAACGAGGTGTGGCCAAAAAACGCATCATCCGCTGATTGGTTAACTTGAAATTGCTATGGGAATCACCCCCTATAACACGGCGGCGTCAAAAATTATGTGACGTTACGTGCAATATTGTGTAATAAAATGAATCATTGTGTATGAAGATGCGCAAGGCAGTGCATAACAAACGAATTGCGATAAAGTAAACAGCAAGTAAACAACACCGTATACCGAAACAGTGATCACCTCGATTAAAATGTACACGTAATGTCCCTTTGATGTCGTTTGACATTCTTAGATTGTAAGTTATTGCTGGAGGACAAAGAAAGAACATGACCTATTACAAAAGTCATCTCGCATTCGCAATACATTTTGATACGAAAACGCCAATACCAATGGCGCTTGCTGTACATTTTGATTACTTTGTTATGTGGTTCCTCCATTAAAATAATATCTATACAAAACATGGTGAATAAAATATTTTCAATAATATTGCACCACCATGGTCCATATAACCAGCGGGTACAACAATAATAATACAAGGCTCTTCTATTATTCAATCGCATTTTGTCGCATTTAATACTGTTATTAATTGACCATTCCTGTTTATATTTGCTTTAAAATGGGTTACAAACAATTTAATTGACGAACGACGGTCTATGACGTTCAACTCTTCAATTTTGAAACACTTCCCAATGTAACAGGAATGATTCCATTGATCTCGTGCATCAATAAATGTCATCAAGTAATGTCGCACTTGTTGGGTGTGTCAGGTTTAATGCACTCTATACACCATCCTAGATTAATATACTGACGGTCAATGAAAACGCACCATTAACTTCATATGTGTATGCTGTTGGAATAAAGCACTTTGGAATAAAGCCACTGGACCAGTTTTCTATATTATAAGTATTGAATCTTGATACCTAACTTGTCTTACATTTTTATTTGCAGACTTTTATGACAAGCAGTTACGCAGTTATTTGCCTTGTCATTTAACATTGTTTACTAAGTCTATGGATATTCAAGAAGAGAAAACTGTTCCACTAAATTTCAATCTGCATTAATCTGTCGCGGAATAAATTCCATTTGCTTTTACTGCCCTTGTTATTGTTTGACGTCTGACAGTATTATGTCATGACTGTTTTTGAGAAAATGTGCTATGTAACTGAAGAAAACCGGAAATACATGTACATTTCATAACACCAATGTGGAATGCACTAAATACAGATATGCACATAAAAATGTAATAGGACTCAGTTGGGGTGGTATGTAAATAGATATATTTATAAGCGATGATTTATAAGCGCGTTACTGCTGTCTCGCCGCAATGCTAGCTTTTATGGCGATATCGGTAGAGCGTCCGCTTCACATGCATTGGGTCCCGAGTTCAAAAACCCGCTAAGTACCTAAATATTTTCCGGTCCGATTATATTGGTGGACCTCCCGATAAGGCATTTTATGCGATTATGTCCAGATGCCTAGATCATAATATGTATGTTGTTGTTGTTGTTTATATGTGTTGTGTGATATTTGAAGAAAGGTTTTAAATCTCAATAAAAAGGTTGGAGGTATGTAATAGGACTCAGTGTGTATATATATAGGTTTATAAGCGCGTTACAACTGTCTCGCCGCAGAGCTAAATTGAATGGTGATATCGGTAGAGCGTCTGCTCCACATGCAAGGGTCCCGAGTTGAAACCTGCTGGGTGCCTAAATATTTTTATGTGTATTTTTTTCCGGTCCGATTACACGTGCTTTGAGGTCGTGAACGCAAAAATTGTGTTCAATGGCGTAATCAACAAAACAAAAGAGGATCATACACAAATGATTAGACGGTATACTATGTTATTGTTCGGTATTATATAACAATTATTGACCGCTTGCTGGGTGACATAAATAGTTAATACCCTTGACATGTTATGACACCTAAGGCGTTGCCATTGGGTAACATTACAGTTTCAAAGAGCGCAAATTAATCTTACCCGTTTGCATGTTATGCAACCAGTCTGTCCATATGTGTATACTGTAAGCACAATATCACAATATGGATCAAATTAAGACATTTTGCAAATTGTATGTATTATTATCTTATTTTATTATCTTATATTTACCTTTCATGTTGGATTTTGTAGATGAACCTCAGCCCTTTTACTGGCACCAGCATGCACAAAACTCATCAATTCAATTTTTGTATTGCACCATCCCTCACGCGGCATGATATGAAGTGATGGATATTCATTGGGGGCTTATGTCTTATAGCATCAGTTATACAGTGCATGTTACTTTTATTTTCGATGTAAAAGCCTTTGTGTGGGTTGTCGCATATTTTACTATTTTCCCAGTGTAATTGTTGTTGTTGTTGTTGTTGTTGTTGTTGTTGTTTGACTGTGTTCTGTGAATCGTAAACTTCCTGTTCGATACTGTGTACCATACTGGACTAGTTCCATGATTTATTCCATATTACAATATTACTTAGATCTCCGTTTATCTTTGTTAATAATCGGTCGTAATTTAATACAAAGTAAACGTCAGTTATTGACAATAGACTACGTCAGAAAATGCTGGAATTCTTGCGGGACTTGTTAAATTACAAATTGCAATAAAACAAGAATATTCATTCAGTTGCTTTATCGGTGCATACATAACAACTGTCACCGACATTGCGATCTAGTGCGACTTATTATATTACCAATTATGAAAATCGTTATGAATCGAATCAACAAAGGCAAGTTAATGTTAACTGTATGGAAGGGGTTTCAGCATCAACAAAGACAAGTTAATGTTAACTGTATGGAAGGGGTTTCAGCGGTATGTACACGCAATATAAGAACCAGCCAATCAAAAAAACAATATAATCAAAACTAAAAAATGTCATCAGGACAAAGATGGTCCTGCTGAAATGATCATGCAAAACCAATTATTTTAAAGATAAGATAAAAAAGGGTCATTACTCAAGTAAAATCAGTTAAAACTTAGTGAAATTAACCAGTTTTTTTCTTACTCATGCTCATTTTGGCCAACGTTCTTATTCTTACATTAGAAATGATAAAATACCATATATCTGGTAAAAATCTCCTGATTTAAACGCCGAACGATATGCACATGTTGGTATGACACCTCATCATATATTTATTAATTGTTATTTAAACCGTTTTAAATATGGAAGGAGTTGATCAAACAATGTTTTGCAACGCAAACTACATCCCATATCATATATCACAATCCATTGAATTGTATAAGTCAAATATATTTGGGAATGCTGGCACGACACCTACTCAAAGAAGAACGATCCATAATACAAGAATAGCAGTAGATATACGCACTGACAGGAAATGAAGCATTCACATAAGGCAGTAAACCACAGACCATTACGTGGTCCGAGTATTAACTTTCATACTCCATCCAACCCTTTCTCCAAGAAGCGAAAACGGTGTTGGCTGGGGTATGAAATAAAACCTAAATTTCGGCTTAATATGTTTGCATATTGTAAAATTAAAACATTTAATAGGTAATTTTAAGCAGGTTATCGCATTTTTTCAGTAAAGAATTGTTTTTAAACGTGTTTTTTGGGTCGTAATATCCGTTATAAAATCCTGCTAATATAAGCTTTCCCATCGCTTTATGGAATTAAGGCGGGGACCACGTAATGCATATTAATACATGTGTTATTAGGTCTATGAGTAAACCAAAAACATGCATTCAAACAAAACATTACAAGGATAAACAGAAGCAAAGTACTAGTATCATCATTATTATGCGACTCTACAAACATGAAATGGTTGACAATAGTTACCGCCTTGGAACGGCCAGTTGAAAAACGGTTGCTGATAATAGTTATTTGCTCCTTACACAGAAATGATATGCGTATCTTGGCATTATACTCAATAGTCCTGTAATAGTTTTGTCTGAATGCTGTTTTACGTCATGTTAGGCCATATATGACGGTCGATTTGTTTTTGTTGTAGAGAAGACCATCCCATTTGTCCTGGGTAGAACCAGTACTGTATACCCCCGCCATCCGTAATACTTTCTGAAAGGCAATGTGCAAACAACTGTGGAAGTAAATATATTTATGTTGTTTAAAGAGCAAATACTCATATTCACTTGATCATAACGCAGAATCAACATTACGCGGTCCGTGGATTAACTTTCATACCCCATCCATCCCCTTCTCCGGGTATGAAATAAAACCTTAATTGTGGCTTAAAAAAATTGAAATTGTAAAATTAAAACATTTAATAGGTAATTTTAAACAGGTTATCGCGTTTTTTTCAGTAAACAATGTTTTTAAACGTGTTTTATTGTCGAACTATTCGTTATAAAATCCTGCTAATATAAGCTTTCCCGTCGCTTAGTGGCATTAAGGCAGGATCACGTAAGGTACGCGCATATTGGCACGATGATATCGATCATGATGGATCATTGTGTCAGGTAACAAATCAGTCAAAGATTGTGGGAGAATACTGACGTAAATTATGTATACTAGGAGACATACACATAATATATTGCGATATTAATTTCAAAGGGTCATAACTTCGGAAATAATCCCTTGATCTTATTGCCGAAACGATGTGGTATCTTGAAGGAATGCAAAACAATCACTAAAGCTGGCATAGCTCAGGTAGTATTCATTCTATCTTAACGTCGATTCGAGATGCGCATATTGGCAATCGTCATTCCAAGTAACGGACAAGTATAGAAGGGTATTTATTTCTCCTCATCCCTATTGAATGAGTTCGAAAGTTTTTCCCCAAAACTTGATGATTCCCTAATTATTAAGATCATCAAATATTGACCTAAATCTAATTTCATAAGATATATGAGGCCATAATATGCATCATATGACTAGATAACTGTGATCACTGTATTCACGTAAAACTTCCTTCTCGCCTTTCACAGTTATGGGTTCAAATTCCACCGGGAGCTCAACTTTAAGTGAGAACGTTACGATTCTTACGAATGACGGGAGTTATACAGTACTGGTTATACCCAGGAAAATGGGACGGTCTGCCTCTACCACAAAAAAAATCGACCATCATATATGGCCTTACTTGTGTTAAAAATGATTTTAAACACCATTCAAACAAACAACTAAACACACAAAACTTGTGGAAATACGTGAAGAACGTAAAGAAAATCAACCAAATAAAAAAACAACTCCCGTTGCTTTCATAAAGACGACGAAATAACACCACTCTTACCTAATACAATGTGACACTTTTTGCTGAAGAAAGTATATACACCATTATATGAAGTTTTCTGTCAACATCTTGCGTTCGCTGAGACGAACTGAATTATTAGCAGAAGTCGACTCCCCTTCCGAGTCGCTACATGAAAAAAACAACACACGGCCCTAAATTACTTCATTTCTAAACTAACGTGCTCAGCATGTATAAAAGAGACCCGTATTGAGCGAAATTATAACACCTTGTTGCAACAGATTCAATGTGTCTGTCCATAAATCCTGACAAAGCAATTCATCAATAAAACATATTTCCAACGGTGTTCGTTAATGCGATTGTGATATATGACATTCACAAATGTTACTGATCCAGTAACAGACGTCCACACTGCGTAAGATAATTTACATCGTTTATTTCCAGAAACTTCTTATCTCAATTTGGGGAAAATACGTCTCCATAAAGCAGCATGTAATGGCCATTATATATTTTAGGACAAACGTTTTCTTATTTATTAGTTTGTTTGAAAACATATTAACATTGTTAATGAGCAGTATTATTATTCACTTCAATAATTATGTCAGATCTACAGTTGCTGAGAATGGCATTAACTGTGGCTGTATAACTAAATACTTCGAACGATAGAATTTTAGTAACACTATAATCTACAAAAGTCTGACATCGTCAGCATAATGTGTTTCGTCGCAGGAAATTCTTTCTGTTAAACGTTTCGGTAATACTAATATCCTACTTGTCGAAGTATCGTCCATTTGCACGGGAATTAATAGTGTAATAAAACAAGAAGCCACTCAATTTGTTGGTGAAAAAAGCCCTTTATATGTTGATCACGAGCCATTTTCTAGCCCGCGTAATAAGATGTATGAAGTGTTTTAATCAGACATTGCCCTAGAAACATGTAGTAACATGTGTACTTGTACATCTAGAACATATACTGAACCAAACAGCTAACGCACCAGTAGACAATACTTTTAATGTATGAACTTATTATATGCCGACTGGTATCGTTGAAGACGGGTGATTTGAATGGGTTTTTTTTAATTTACAGTCGTTATTGACAAGATATTTGTCTCGTTCAGGATGAAATTTGTTTTGATTTATTGATTTTTATTATTGAGATATTAAAGGTATTGTCTACTGGTGCTATGTTAGCTGTTTCGTTCAGTATATTTTACGAGTCTTCTATGCATGTGATGAGGGTATTAGCTAAGGAATCAATGTCAATGAATTTCAATACAACCCATTCAAACTTTTGTAAATATATGTAAACATTAGGTTTATTTAATACAATAAAATTCACCCATTGAGTGGTAGCAAGAAACAAAAGTGTTATACAAAAAAACATTGAAAAGGCTACTGTAAGAAGTCCGTGTTTATGCCATCTGACATGCACTAGGGAGTATATGTATTCTGCACTTGTGATTAGTATTATAAAGAACTGCAGGCAGAAAGTATAATTATATATAAAATCCAATTGCGTTTGTTTCGTTCTGAATGTTAAGTTAAATTAGTGTGCGTCGACTAGAGTACAACATATAGGTTAAGTATAATTGTGTTAATCATTTCCTCTTATAACACAACAAAACATTAACATCACCTGTTGTTAAACAACCAGTCAGCAAGCGAAACCAATCGTTTAATTTTTTGTGGCGTTTTCACAGCAATGTTATTTCATTCCATTAAGGATTCCTATTATGCTTTATAGAATATTTAGCCCTTTCATGTTTAGTATGTCTCACATTTCCAATTATACTGTTCAATATTCCTTTGCAATTAATGGGTGCCTCCGTTCCGAGAATGCTACATACACACGTTATGTTCCTTACTCATAGAAGTAGATACAAAAGTCGAACAGGGCCTAAATTCATCAAATTTTTGAGCACAAGAATCAGACTCGAGGTAATAAATATAATTGAAATATTTGGAAAACATTCGGGGTTAATTTTAAATAAAAACAAAACCGAAGGTATGTGGATAGGTAAATTAAAACGATGTAAAGAAAAGGTTGGAAATATAACATGGCCAGACGGTCCTATTAAAGCTCTGGGTGTTTATTTCGGAACAGATAAAATAAAATGTGCGAACCTTAATCTAACAGCTAAACTTGACACATGCAAACAAACAATACATAACTGGATGAAGAGAAAACTAACGATTTTTGGTAGAGCTCAAATAATCAAAACATTGATACTTCCAAAATTCACATATATAGCTCAGGCATGTATTATACCTAAACTTATTATTAAAAAGATAAATACCATGATTTTTACATACTTATGGGAAGGTAAACGAGAAAAAATTAAAAGAAAAACTCTGATTGGTCTAAAAGAAAAGGGAGGCATAGCTATGTGTGACACAGAATCCTTTTTTATTTCACTGAAACTTAAATGGATTAAATCTCTATTGGATAGCACTGATGCTTCATGGAAAGTAATTCCTCAATACTACTTTGGAAAATATGGTAAAGACTACCTAATTTTTCACATGAACCTTGATAATATCAATAGTTTAGAGAATATACAGACATTACCAGACTTTTACATAGATCTTTTAAAATGTTGGATAAAAATGGGCGGTGGGCAAAATCCTAATTGTAATACTTTTACTGATATTAGGCAACACATAATATGGGGTAACAAAAACATTAAACTAAAAGGAAAAGTTTTGACTTTCACAAACTGGATTAATTCAGATCTGATATTTATTAATGACATACTATGAAGATGGTCTTATATCCCAGAATGTCATCTACAATAAATTAAATGCAAAACAAAATTGGATAACTGAAATTGCATCCATTCTTAATGCTATACCAGCAAGATGGAAATATATAATGCAATGTGAGGAATCAAAGCGTACAAAGGTTAAAACAGGCTTAAACATTTTTATTTCTACTAAAAACAACATCAAAGTATACTTAGATAAAACTGAAGGACGATATATCTATAACATGCTGGTAGAGCAAGCCTTTTCAAAACCTTTAATGCACAATACATGGAAACAAGAATTTAGTTTAAATGAAATTGACTGGAACAGAGTATACTCAACGATACATCAAATTGAAGACAACAGAGTTAAACAGCTCAAATTTAAACTAATTCATAAAATACTACCAACTGCAGAATTACTCTGCATTTGGAATATCAGAGATACGCCTTTTTGTCTAAACTGCAACAAAGTAGACACATACAACCACTTCTTCATTGAGTGCAACGCTCTACAGTCCTTTTGGAAACACATACAAGTCATATTTAATCAATGCGGATACGAAAAAAACATGGCACAGCTTAAATACATCATATTAGGCTACAAAATAAATCAGGAAAGTTACAGTGAGGTAACTAAAGTCATGGCTTTAATAGGATTTTGCATTTACAAGTCCTACCTCAACTGTGAAAATAAACATGACTCGTCTGATATTTTAAGAATATTCAGATATGAAATAAGCATAAAACATGCATACTTAAAACATATAAACAGACAACAGAACATCATAGAAAGGTTTAACAATTTGCTTTAGTATTTACTTACCGAACACCAATAATAGTGTCATAAGTCATAAGTTAATCCTTTTGAATTCACTATATACAGAGAGAGACGTTTATCCTTTGAAATACACTATATAACAAGACTAGTTTTTGCTTTGAAAACATCAACAGGTTTGTTTTTGGTGCAAGACACGTGCCATTCGTGTCTTAATACAAAGCTTTCACGTGCTAGACCAGCGTGACCAATATATGCAGATAATAAAAACCTAGCAAAATACAGCAAAGGGGCGCACACAGGTTTATAATATAAACAAGGTGACCAGTCTGACTTTTCAGTTTGGTAAATCCATATAAAGGTAATGGGGAGGTAATCAGCATTCCTTACACAACTTGATTGCTGATCTCATCTTAAAGAAAATGAAAGAAAGAAAGAAAGCAGAAAGAAAGAAAGCAGAAAGAAAGACAAACTGATAGATAGATAAATGCAAGTTGATATGTATGCAACATGTTGTTATATATGTGTTTGAAACATCATTGATTGTATTGTATCGTGTATATAATTGAATAAAGTTTTATATAAAAAAAAATAAAAAAATAAAAAAAGAATCAGACTCAGAATCAATTTTTTTTGCAAACCCTTTCAACACAAAAGAATGGGTAAGAACTGTGATTTTCAGACATTTTCTGTTAAACTACCTTTAAAATTACTCGTTTCTGTAAGTAAATATTGTAATTTGCTGGTAAAATTGTTTTTATTTGGAATTAAACATTCTGAGATCGATTCTTGTGCTCAAAATTTTGATGAATATTAGGCCTGGACATAGTGCATTCTTGGAACAAACTTCACCAAAAACATGTATTCAAAACAACAGTTACATAGTCTCGACCATCCAGACCTCTCGCAAGACTTCTATCAAAGAAGTCCATACGATGGTCTGAGTAAAGATTCTTTAAAATGTGTGACATCAAAACGAGGTTTGGCCAAAAGAATACGGCATCATCCGCTGACTAACTTCAATTTGTTATGGGAATCACCCTCTACAATACGACGGCGTCAACAATTATATGAGGTTACGTGCAATGTTGTGTAATAAAATTGCCACATACAAAGTCATCGGATCACGATTAATGCTAAAAATTACATTTTAAACATCAGTTTATAAAATAGATTATATTATGTTTTTAGAAACTGCAAAAAACGAAGCGTTTTGTACATTTAATAAGGACGTACAGACATCCCACTGGAACTAATATTGCGATCAAAAGGATGTCACGTCGTAGTCAGTTTTGACGTTTGGCGCCGTCTATCGGTCAAACATTTTAATGAACCACGAGTCCAGACTCTCGCTAGCGCTCGCTGTCAGCTTGAGTGTGTCTGGATGATAAAGAATAACAGTTACACGAATACATATAAGCCCAATACTTGATCCCAAAAACAAGTTGGTATACAAGTCAACATGAAATGCAGCATTCATAGAACACAGTCAACCAAAAACACGCTTCTAAACAAGGAACAAGTACAAGGAAACAATAAAAGCCAAGTAAGGTTTGTCAATAGCCTTGGAACTTAAACCAGGATCTATGGTGCACCAAACCTCTGACACTCTTACTCTATTGATATCCAAATAAAACGGGGCAGTGTAAATAAAGAAATCCCCGCCAGGCTATATCACATACTTAAAAAGGTTATTAACACTTCAAGTGTTATGTGATTTTAAAGTGTGTGTACACTGTGTGTGTTTTAGGCGTGTTTATATTGAAATATGTTTTTGTTGACGAGGCCCTCCCAATACAAGCAGCTTTTATATGAAACTAACATAATAAAACATAAAAACAGGTAGCCCTGATGGAGTAGCTTTTTAGTTATACAAAGATTACAAATATTAAAGTCCACAACTCGAGTACAAGCTCTAAAAAACGAATAAGTTGAGACACATAGACCCATAAGAAGTTGCTCGGGGAACATCCCCATCTAAATGGGAATAATTAACAATATCAAAATTAAAATCATCTCTCTTGTCATATATTTTGCTAATTATTTCACCATTTTCAATGGAGAGATGTAAATCGAGAAAAGAAACGTTAGTATCGGAAATATTAGCTTTGTTAAGTTGAAGTTCTTTAGGGTATATAGTATAAACCATAGTAGAAAAGAAAAGGTTGTCAATGTTCAATATGTCATCCAGATACCGAGAGGTGTCATGAAGGGCTTCGATAACATCTGCCTGGGTATCTGGTGAAAGACTCAACATGAACTCTCTGTCATAGCAATATAAAAACAAATCGGCGACAAGGGGTGCACAATTCGTACCCATAGGGATACCAACAACTTGTCTATTTACGGTCGTTCCATACCTGACGAAAATATTATCTAATAGGAAGATGAGTGCTTAATTTCTTGGCAAGTCCATATAGTGTAATTGTCTAAACTGCCGTTATTAAAAAAAAACTTTCATATTATTACAGGCCAAAAATGTAGTATTTTCCCTAGCGAATGTTTTTTGAATAAGAGCAATAAGCTTGTCTTTGATAAGGTGATGTGGTAACTTTGTATATAGTTGCATTTCTCTTGTTTTGTGATGCTTTAAATGGTTTTCACTCCTCAAAATAACATCTCCCCTGCCTTAACCATCGAATACATGTATCTATTCTGTATTACTCTTTATAATTTAATGATGCTGAATTGTAAATATATTATGTGTTTAGTTAATAAATATTAAATGCTGTAAAATACTGTAAGGTGTGGCAAGGGATGGTCCTCTCCGACCCTTGCTCCACCTGTTGACGGGGAGATTAAACGGGTCGTCAAAAGACGGCTCAAAAAAAGATAACTTTATCAACAATATAAAAACTACCAGTGATGACATGACCTGCTGGAGCATAGCAACATTTTGATTTGTTACATTCACATTCCTTGGGCGTGTTATTTACTATATCAAGGTCAGAAACTATTTTGCTGTAGTTGAAAATAATATTTGTAATATTTTTTTTTATACTTATAACAAATTACAGGACTTTCGGAATTTTTGAAATATTTAGGGATAGAATCAACTACATGATTTTCTCGAAAAATACTAGGCATGTCAATGAAATCAATACCTTTATTAAGATATATAGCATTTTAGAAAACGCCTGACGTGATCAGACTCCTTGTCAATATGGGGTCGGAGAACATGTTGTGTGTAGCTTTGAATTATGGAAGCAGTGTTATACAAGGGATCTGCACGAATGAAAAGTGTGTCTGCTTCCTCGTGGATCAACTTAAGTGAAGAAATGGACAAAGAGGTCCGTGAAAGCATAGAGTGCTTTCCAGACCGTTTACAAATAGTTTGTAAATCAGAATATCGCACAAGTTAACTAAGAATAAAAAGGAGCATAACTTCGCAGAAATGCTAGACAGAGTTTTGGATCCTGCGCTCTGTATATCGTTACATCGTTACGAGATGGTTATTTATTGGGGGAAAGTTTGAAGAAATACCATTAATAGATATTAAAGGTTTTGGACAGGACACGAAATGGGACGGACACTCGTAATGACGGACAGACGGACTAGTTCGACAGTCCAAATACAATATGCTCTCCAGCTCTTCGAGACCGGGGGCATACATTTTGTTTAACTATTTATTGAGTAAATTCCACTTTCACATACGAAACAGTAGAGGATTTAGTCCAATTCCATGTAGTTAAACGTTCAGTAGACTCGCGAAAAACTAACAGTTGTTTCTGTTTCAATGTTTTTAAAGCCACCGGTTGGTTTGCCAGTCATTCGATACATATACTTGATCGTAAACAAAATTAAGTAAAACACCAAACAAACTGTAATGCTAGTTTCTTTATACCTAAAAACTTTGCAAGAAACCCACTAGTAGATAAGATATTGATTTGTAAGTGTTTGTATGCACAAGATGTGAGTATAGTACAGTGAGTAAATATACACAAGAGCACCGCGAAACAGAAAGTCTGCAAATTCAATAACAGACATTATCGAATTTCGGCTTATTACTGCAATATGTTTAGCTCTGCGATTTTCCCACACCTCTTGTATAAAATCGTCCCCTTGGTGCATTAACTCAATACGTTTATTGAACTTACCAAGGCCGCGATGAATTGTTATTGCGAATAAATAAAGTCGGTTTCTCGGAGATTACAAATTAGTTTTTCTCTGAAAATTAAGTATTAGACTTGCAGTCTCCCCGAGATACAAGTCAAACGTGTTATTACTTATTGGTCCTTTGGGATCATCAATCCCATTTATTGTGACTGAAGACTATACTGAACAACATTAAAAACGCAACCCCTCCATTTGTACTGTGCCTGTATGGATTTGCAATTGTAAACACTTTCAATAACGGCCCTCTGAGAAGGCTCTGAATGCATAAAAATAGAAAACAACAACTTTTTAGTAGCTGGCTAATTTTATTTTCATTTTTGTAAGTAAATGTCTTAAAATAAAACGCATACAAATGGAAGTAAAACAGTTTACGTGTTGGTCCCTTTTTTGGAAAGCATGTGATCGGGTGGATTTGAAGGTCAAGGGACGATATAGGGTATGATACGAAAATGACTATTCATTATACAGAGAATAATTAACGGCATCAATTTGATACTGAATTTATGTCACGAGGAAAAAAAGTGGTAATTTGGTTAAAAAACGAGTTTTTTAAAGAAATTACCACTTCTTTCCTCGAGTGACATAAATTCAGTATCAAATTTATGCTGTTAATTATACTGTTTATTATATAACTTTACGTAAAAGAAGAAATTAAAAAATATTTTAACTTTAAACCAGTGTGTTTTTTAACAAATATGTTAAGAAAGTAGTTCGGCAAAGTTATATCATCACTAGTGATGATATAAAAAAGTTATATCGTCACTAGTGTCGATATAACTTTTTTTGTGTGATACTATACTGAAAGGAAAAAGAAACGCAGGGTGCGTATTTCCGCTATATATTGCATATACTGCACACTTAATTCCATATATATTCCAAGGAAATCCCAAGATGTTTTGTAAAAAAAAAAGTGCAGTTAGTTAGAGAAAGGACACAACTGTGATGTTGTAGACGTTTTAATCACAGTACACGTTGTAACAAGAAATTCATAAATGCTGAAGTTCCTCTTTGAAAAATTGAGCCAGTTCAGTACTGTATTTAATGTTAAGTGATTGCAACATTTAAAGCCTAAGTTTGCTCACCTGCTTGAGCCAAATGCGTATTCTGACGATAATGAAACTTTAAAGGGGTAACCATTGGTGTGTTTAGTGCTGTTTAAACCTTTTTTCTAAAAGGACAGGCCTAATGTCGCCCTGTACCATGCGATTAGCAGTAGCATATTAAACATACAATATATAGCGGAAATACGCACCCTGCGTTTCTTTTTCCTTTCAGTATAAGATTACGTCATTCATAGTTCAATGTAAATTTATGACAGTTATGTAATAATGTCTATTAATACAATTGTTTATTTTAATAATGAAATTATGATATATGACTCCAATAAATATAGTTTTAAGTGTTTAATATGGTTCAGGATAGAATAGCGCTTAAGGCGGTGCCATGACCGTGATATGTTTTGCATCTATATTACACATGAAACTAAGTCTGCTACTATCCTCCTCTGTTTGTGTTTGTTGCTTTCGACGGATCCCCTTTTCTGTATTTATTGAGTAACCGCGATTTACATGGTGTATCTAAAACCTTCACTTTAAAGTTACTGCATCTGCTTCTGAATGTTCATGTTTCGATATTTAGAAAAAGGGAAGTATTTTACGGTAGAAGTTAGTTTTAAGTAAATGAATTATTATAATATAAGAATCTATACTAGATTGCTCAATTTGAATTTGATACTACTACTACACGTTGTTTAATTATATATTAGCAGAATAGCAGGCAATACAATTAGTGTTTTAGTGTTTTTTTAAAGCTAACAGCGTGTATACCAGTTATCTGATAACTGCTTGCTGATACACATTGTGTTCGTTAAGAAGGTAGGAACTCTGTGATTCTGGTTTCTTAATAGACGCGTTAGTGTGTAAGAATCGGCACAGGCAGAGAGATG